>BQNB010027815.1:0-57264 GCA_026074375.1 Tanacetum coccineum
ATTATATTGAGAAGGTACTGAAGAAATTCAATTACTTTGATTGTACTACAGTGAGTACTCCTATGGATACAAGTGAGAAGATGATGCTTAATAATGGTCAGGCTGTATCTCAACTTGAGTATTTTAGGGTGATTGGCTGCCTGATGTATGCCATGACTTGTACAAGGTCTAATATTGCTTTTGCAGTGGGTAAACTGAATAGGTACACTAGTAATTTTAAAGAAAACTATAGATTATAGTTTGACATATACTGGCTATCTTTCAGTCTTAGAAAGGATACACTGATGCAAGTTGGATCAGCAATACTAAAGACAATTCGTCTATCAGTGGCTGGGTATTCCTGCTTGGTGGAGGTGCAATTTCTTGGGCATCCAAGAAGCAAACTTGCATCACCAGCTCAACAATGGAATTTGAATTTATAGCTTTAAAAGCTGGTGGTAAGGAAGCTGAATTGTTAAGAAACCTGATCCTTGAGATTCCATTGTAGTCCAAACCTATAGCACCTATTTCTATCCGCTGTGATAGAGCCGCTACATTGGCAAAGGCTGATAGCCAAATGTACTATGGGAAGTCTAGACACTTAGGTGTCAGGCATAGTATGATTCGTGATCTTATCACGAATGGGGTGATTTCTATAGAGTTTGTAAGGTCTCAACAAAACTTAGCTGATCACTTGATGAAGGGACTAGCTAGAGACTTGGTTATAAAGTCTGTTGAAGGGATGGGATTAAAGTCCAACTAAGTCGCTGAATGCTAGGACACCCAACTCCCTACTAAGGAAACTTGGTAGTTGAGTTCAATGTGGAAAGCTGAACTTTCAGAAGACTGTGAGCACATGTATTTCCACTATCATCTAATGGATATGCTTGGATACTTGCTGAAAAGGAGGGATGAAGTCTTTAGTTCTAATGGTTAATTCTTTGAAAAAGTGCTTACAGGAGTCCTACTAAAGAGGAACCAACTATGTAAATTGTTGAGGTTTGCGCCTTCACGGAGCATGAATTTGCTCTTACATGTGTATGAATTTGGATTTGGACACATGGCTTGGTATAGTGTCAGGATGTTTCTTATGTGTTTGAAAAAACTTGTATGTTATTTTTATCTTCTAGGTGTTCTAATGGGTTGAAGGGTTCAATCTTTGAACACTGATTCTCGATTATTTAAAGCGTGGTAATTTTACTAAAGATGGAAATGTAATCCTAGGAAAAATTTTATTTAGTGCACTTGTTTTGTTTAATGTTTAATTTTTCATGCAAAGGAATTGTACTAAATTAGTGAGGATTGTTGGAAATTTAGTGCAATTGTGGGAATCGGATCATACTTGGAAATGGGTTTGGAGGTACAGAGTGTAGACCCATCAAGTCACTGATTTTCCCTGACTCTTTTAGTGGTTAGATTAAATCGGTGGTTACAAACATTTAAGTGACAGGTTTGACTACATTAAATGTTTTTGTAACAACCTTTTTCCTATTTTAAGTGGTGATTTGACATGCATTAAATGACCATTATTTAATTTGGTCTGTAAACACTAATTCATAATTCCTAAATTATGAAGGATAATTTATGGGAAAAGATTATTAGTCATTAATCTTCATTATTTCCATGATTAGGTTTTGAGTAAATCCCCTATAATATAGGGATCACATTGCATGGAAAAACACACAGAAAACAAAAACACATAGATGCGTAGGTTCTGTATCTGTGCCTAGAACAGAACAAACACTTGGTTTTTATACACAGGGAGGTATTCGTGATACCTAAGCATAGGGTCGAATAATCTTCTTTGGGAAGTGATTACACGACTTCAAGTGATATCCGGTAACCATCTTTGGTAATTAGCTAGGCTATTGATTGTCTTCACCCTGATTTGGGATACACAACAACCAACAGTTACGGTGTATAGTAGCATTAATTTGTGTATGCAATTTTCTAATGTATACAAGATGTTCATACCCGTGTGTTGCACTGGGGTCTTGTTTTTGGGAAAAAATTTAAGTTTATTTATATGAAGATCGTATAACTTCATACTGTGCCGTGCTCATAAAAGTGTGTGTAAGTGTTTAGGGCGTTAGGTTAGTGTGCGAATAATTTGATTAAACATATATAGGATTGTACAAAGATGATTTAACAATTAGCTAAATTGTTATTTATAACATAAAAAACAGTTAGCTTAAATATGCAGATTGTGTCATGGTAATTCGCTTTCGGTGAAACATCACAATAAAGCCAGGCACTTTGAAATTATTTTATACAACATTCTATGAAAGTTTCTTTTAACACAGTATCATAATTCGATTAGACCTTCAAGCGATTAAAGGTATTAACGTTCCCATTGTGAAAACACAAACAGTTATATTATATCTGCTTTAACTGCCTTTTATTCATTCCAAATAACATACTTTGGTATTGCAAAATGAAATATATAGTTATAATTGGTAACATACAACCTAATAAGAAGAAAGCTCATATACCGGATACTGATTTTTCAATTTCTAAACACAAATAAATAATTCAAGTTTCACACAGATTTAGCACAACCTATGTTTCAACTATGACTATATATAACAAACCATATAACTTCAAAATTTCATAAACTTTAGTCCTAAACACCTGAAATGGTGAAGGCAATAAGGTACTGATGTACTTGACTCAGTGCGGCAGTTGTACCTCTTTTTGGTTCCTAAACACCTGAAATTGTGAAGGCAATTTTACTGGTGTTTGTTTTAGTATACAAAACAATGAAATTCATTTCCCTTGTGTTAGCCTCACTTTTTAGTGAAGCTGGCGTCTTACACGTGAATTGGACTAGCTATAGATCATATGCTATACGCAGGGACTACTATTGTAATAATGGGATAGATAGCTTTAGTATAGGCTATAAATACCCCCCCATGTCTCTCCATGAGGGTGTGGATGTTCACTTGTATTTTTCCTCTTTTCTTTCTAATCTAACATTTTCTTCTTTGTGTTTATCTCACCCTCTCTCTACTTTCTCTTACTAAAACTACAATGATATATCGTGTTCTTTGATCAACCAAGACCCCCCGAATAAGGTGTTATTGAACGTGTACAAGTGGTATCAAGAGCTAACCGGGGGTGTTTTGTGTAGTGTGTTGTGTTCGTGGGTTGTTTCAGCTTATTTACAGCTTTTTAAGTATATTACGTGGGCTTATTTTTCTGGAAAAAGCCGTGGGTTTGTTTATTTTGTGGTGATTTTGAGTAAATCTATTTTTATAATAGTTCTTGCACTTTACTTATTGTTTATTTTTTGGTTCCTTATTATCCAAAACGTTACAAAAAACATATCTGGTCATCTTTCACTTTCACAACTTATTTTTGAGACTTTTACATGTTCTTTTTGGGAGTTTAGCAGATTCAATGGGTTTATCAAGTTTTAACTGCTTATTTCATCCTTTAGCTTATTTAGAGCTTATTTCGTTCCTTACTTATTTGAGCTTATTTAATCCTTTATTGGAGTTTTCTTGAGCTTATTTTATGGGTCCCCCCCCAAACAGCCTTTTAAAGCGTATTTTGGTGCATGGTATGAAAAGAATCTCGATACACAATTTTATCTGTCATGACAGTGTTTTTTTTTGTGTTTTTGCAAAAAGACAAGAATTAGTACTTTCAATGCAAGGCAAATTATCAACAGCTTAGTGGAAGGAGAATTATCACTACTTCTTTGAGAGGCGATTTAACAACCTCATAAGCAGAGGCGATTAACACTCTCAAAGGTAGAGGCGAGTTAACAGCTTTTAAGGAGGCGAGTTAATAGATTTTAAGGAGGCGAGTTATCAGCTTGTGTGGGAAAGGGAGTTAAAACTTGTGCTATGGAGGCGAGTTAAACGCCAAGGACCAAAGCGATTCAATTAGTAATATTGTGTTGATTTGGGTTGAACTCAATGGAGTCTGCCATCGATGTCAAGAACCAAAAGAAAAAAGCAAGATAAAGAAGACTCGACTAGATCTAAAACAACAACATCAACCAGCCTCAACTTCCACAATAAACTAAAACAATCCATCAGGATACCTAATCCTATCATCACATCACCACCAACACATATCTAATCCTATCCTATCTCCATCTCCTTACACAATCAAGACTCAATACGAAATGAAATTAATTGATCTCAGTTTTGTTTCGTGTGAAACAAATCAATTTTAAGACCTTTATAGATCGAGAATACGAAACGAAAACTCATCATAGATCTATGTGAAGCCCAAGCTCTCTTTCAATTTTTGAAATAAAGGATGCTTAATAACAATTATGTTATCATCAATCCTTGGTTTCGTTGCATAACAGGAAACAAACACATCAAAACAGAACCTACCCGAGACCTAATTAAAGATCTTGAAGCCACGATTCGATCTTAAATCTGTTACAACAAAGACAAAAAGGGTTTTCTTCAGTTTATGTTTTGGGAGTGTGTTTAATTATGAGATGAAAGATCTTATTGATTGAGAGGTGATAATGATTGGAGATGTTGGTTCTGCGTATGAACAAGGAGATGGGACACTTTTTTTTTCTTGGCTGCGTTATTTGAATGGTAAGAAGAGAAGCAGATGGGGCGATTAAGAAAAATTAAGGTTAGGTTTGTGAGAATTAGGGATTGAGGTAGATTTATATCCCTAATTGGTTGGTGGATCGTGTATGAGGCCGAGTATTATAGTAGCATATGGACTGAGACTTAGTTCATTTTTTTGGGCCAATTGTACATATGGGTATTGGGCCGGTTGATGGAGTGTATTAGGGATTATGGGTTTCTGGCTATATCAATTGTCGGCCAGTTTGTATATGGTTTAGGCAATGGGTTGTGTTATGATATGGTGAGCCCGATTCTATGAATGGCTTATCTCTTTTGGGGCTCATGTTTTCGGATTAAGCCAGGTATTAAAACATAATCATGTCGGTTAAAGTATAAATGAGCGGGTTTTATTTCTTGGACGAGCCGTGGCGTTCTTTTTATGATTGATTTTTTTTGAGCAGATATCGTTAACAATCATGGGACACTTAAAAATCACGAAACAACAAACACAAACCAAAACACAATACATTTATAGTTAAACGATCCTTATCAAAATTCACCTTCGTTCATAATGGCTAGTATTGAACTTTAGATGACTACGGAGTTTTTCGTACGATGTTACTTATTTTGGATTGAAGTAGGATTTCTCGGGGAGTGTACTTATTTCGTCTTCGGTTCTCTCTTTCTTCACAACGAAGATGACTTGTGTTAGTGACGAAGACTTGGATATCTAATTACTTTTGTGATTCTTTCTACCTATACACCTACCAATGTACTATCACTTTAGGAGTTACATTGTGTATCAGTGTCTAGCGTCGTTGAGGAGATTTCAAGTGGTGCATGTATTTTTTGTTATACTTTTGGGTGAGATATATTGGTACTCAGAGATTTGCCTCTGCACGTTTCTTTAGTCTCACGAATAGTACAAAATTAAGTACACCATGTGAAGGATTTATGCTTCACCCAGTGGTCATAATATTAGCCGGCAGAATAGATAAGGGATTTAGTTCGGGTTTGATCAAGAGAGAAATGTTAAAGAGGAGTATGATTCGCATCTTCTCTCAGGAGTATTGCTATAATGCAATACACGGGTTATGAAGTAAGTAGAAGTTCAGTTGTTTTTACGGATGTACAAATGAGTAAGATTGATTCTCAAATAGTCAATCATCCTGGATGGTGGAAATGTGTACATCCTGGTACTTAGTTGTTTTTAATGTTTACATTTTGTTTTATAGTTTCGGACTCATAGCGGGATAAATTGCTCTCACTCGGGACTTAATTGACTTTGGTGAAACAATTTAATTTGGTACATTCAGGACTTAGTTGACTTTGATGTTACCATTTTAACTACATAGAGGGATAAATTGCGTAAATCTAGGACTTAGTTGACTTTGTGTAGAAAGTCTTACCATGTCTTTCCCGGAGGGAGAGGGGAAAAGTGCTTTTCGGGTCTTAATTGATTTATGGTGCTACGTTTTCCGACTTCGGGAGAAAGGGATAAAGTGTTGATACTTTGGAACTGGGAACGCCTCCTAAGTGAGATGATGTTGATGATATCATCCCCTCTAACAGTGTATCCTAAATGAGAAAGAAGGTCCTTAAGAAATACAAATGATCAACTCGGGTTTTCTAGAAGTGACTTCTGTTTTGCAATGAAAGTGAAAAATTCAGTTGGTTGGACGGGTTGGGTAATGGGTCGAAGTGTGTAAATCTGGTACAATTCAAAGCAGGTCTGTTTGAGTTGACCGCCTTTGATAAGCTACCTCTTGAACTACATTATCAGATCTTTGAACTCATCAGTTGGAAGTTAGGCGTTCAATACAGTGTACTTCTCTCTGACATATGTTGAATATCAAAATCTTTCAGTTGGTTGTGTAAATCCAGAGTAAGGTCAAGTGACTTTTGTTTTGCAATGAAAGTGAAACAATCAGTTGGTTAGACGAATTGAGTAATGGGTCAAAATATACAATTCCGGTACAACTCAAAGAAGGTCTGTTTGGGTTGACCGTCTTTCAATATCTTTCAATACAAACAAATCCTGGTAAATCATTTAAAATAAATCTAGAAGTACTAAATATTCAACAATCTCTCCACACGGTATGTTGTCAAATTTTTATAATATTGTGTGAAAGATGTTTTTGTTAATTTTATTAAAAGCCCTAATTTTTAATGAGTAATTTTAAACTAATTTAAGTAATTAAACTAAAAACCTAACTTATTATTTATAAAAACTATTTCTATTAAGCTAAATGAAATCTGCCAAAACACATGGGTTGAAAGTGACACAAAACAAAGTTGAGGGTAGGCGGCCAAACATTAAAGTTTTATGAAAAACACAAAGTTTGATCTATTGACAGAAATAGTCCCTGGACTTGGGACTAACTAGACTTAACAATTAAACTAACGAAGGACTAACTGCGTAATTAACTAGGACTAACTATGCAAATTTTTAACTAACAGAAACTTTTAAAGATGGACAGAAATGACCCCTGAACTCCCTAACTACTAACACTCAGCATCCTTTTTATATAAAAACAGCTTATTATCCTAACTTTTTAAGAAACTACTTTTATAAATCTTAACTCTAACTTATTTGAAATAAGCTGAATAAGCTTATTAGCTTATAAGCTTTAGCAACTTAGTAATCTACCTCTCAAAACAAAGCAACTTCAAGGCACTTGACTACTTAATAAAATCTACTTATTCAAACTATTAGCAAATCCAAAAAGCTTATTTAAACTACTTTTAAACAGATAAATAGATAACCAGCAGCTTATTAGGAAATCAAAAAGACAAATGTAAAACAAATTAAATCCTAATATTGTGTACCTTGGTGTTCCCAGCATGAACAGGAAACAATAACAAGCTGTGTGGACTTATGGCTTATTCACATAAGCCCAATCTCGAATCAACAACAACCTAATCTAACCTATATGCTAACCCTTAGCTCTAAAACCCTTGGAGTCTCAGCAGCCATCCAATTCCAAGAGACTCCAAGCCTTCATCATAACAAACACAAACACAAGTATTTTTGACAGAATTTAAATAGAGACACAAATTTATATGAAATATTACTTTTATTAAAACTGAAATAAAGTTGCTTACAATCGTGAAACAAAATTACATAACATTAAAATGAAAATTACACTATGAAAATTAACCTGAAAAATTAACCCTAAATTTTCTATATCTTAACTGTTGGACTGAGGGGTATTTATACCCGAAGCTTGAGCTCATCCTCCTCTCTAGATCCTTCTATCCTCTTCATCTTGACCCTTCAATCATTCTCTCTCCTCGATCTTGCATATAGGCCGTTCGATCAAAGCATGTGTGCCCCCGGATCATTGACGTGGACATAGAGTGTGTTAGTTATGTGAGTGTAAACACTCACACACGTCACATCACCCAATCGTTTCCTCTTATTTTGCCAGGGTGGATGGGGTTGTGGTTAATTGAAAGTGACAGGATGGTTAAGGTTTGTGAGAGGGTTATTAACCCTATGGTTAATTAGTGTGGGGATGAGGGGTTAACGAACTAGGGTTCATGGTGTTCTTGGTGTGTTCGTGTGTGTGTGAGTGAATTTTGATCTCATTTGGGGGAAATAAGGTGAATAGTAACTGTAAATGAGTTATAAGTTTAACCGGGTAGGTCGGGTTAGGGCATGGGTTAATTGTGGGTAAACGGGTTGGGGGTTGGCTTATGATTGGCTGAAAGGGGATCCACGGGTTTATTTGACCCGGTCATGACCCGCGACTTTTTATAACTATGAGGAATTTACACAATTGGCCCTTGTGTTTGGCAAGCACCTTTTCAGGATTAAAAACAACTTTCACCAATTGCAAAAACAGCCCTTGAGCTTATAAAACAATGGAGTTGGGTTTGGTTGACTGTGGTTTAGCTGCAGTTGACTGTAGAAGGCTGAGGCATGATCTCTTCAGCTTCTTGATCACTCATCCGTTCTCGTGTCCGTTTTTGACTGATTTCTTGTGATATTTGACATATCTATACCTGCACACATAAAACTCAGATACAAGCACATTTTTGCCATTTTTGATCCGTTTTGGGATAAATTGGGCCTTTTTAAGCATAAATTGATATGTATAGTTTAACAACTATCAAGTGGTCACCTTTAAGATAACTTGTTCGTGATTATAAGGCGGTGACGAAGACTTGATGAATCTAGCAAAGGTGTACGATCTACCTTATGATGCGAGTCTCATATTTGGATTCAGGGTTAATAGCCATTAGGGAGATATTAAGGAATGTACAACACAGGTGAACACTTTGTTCTGGGAAATGGAGGAGGAATCAATCAAGTGTCACATGCCTAACTCTGCTTTCAGCCTTGTGAAGTAGTTCATCCATGGGGTTTGGTAAAGATATCAGGCTAGCTGGCTACTTAGTAGGGATGCACAGTGTAATTCTATGTCTCCCTAAAGTGTCCACTCCCAACAATGGTGGAAAACTCGAGAGGAACATAATTGATCAATATAACACAAGATACTCGATATAAAGAAAATTATAAATGCATAAACTTCAAGTGTACGAAGACCATAAACCTCGAACACAACCTCGCGAGTGATGTCCCAAATCGCAAACAATATGCCATAGAATCTCTACAACTTTCAATAGCCCCACACAGGGGACCAAATCCAAACTTAAACCAAAATCTTCCAAATACTAAAACCAAATAAAATAAATAAGCAAGACTTCACATGAAAAATCCACATGGGATACTTCTAAGTCTGCTATCACATATCACCAACTTATTCCTCTTTCACTTCACTTGAAAACGATACTCGAAAACGTCAACAATATTGTTGGTGAGCTCGTAGGTTTGACCTTAAACCCAAAAGCTGTGCCCAGTGGATAATAGTGCAATATGACAGTGAATATATGCAAACAACCCATGACTTAGCATTCTCGCTAATCATGTAGCACGACCTAGCAATCCCGCTAGTCGATCAACGTATGTCACTTACGCACCTAAAGGGCCTACCAGCTGGAGCACTAGATTAGGACAAGACCTCACAAATACTGGATAGGCGTACCCCTCCGATCTAAATAATCATACAACACATAATATTCACATAGCAATCATCAGCACGTATCTTGTTCCAAAAACAAAACCACATTTCGCACACTTCAATTCAAAACATTTCAAAACACATTTGAGAATTATTTTCCCCTAACGGAAAACAGTAAAAATGGGGTTACGAGAGCTCACCTCAAGCAAGTTTTAGCAACCAAATCTCAATCACACAAGCAAATACAACGACGTCCACACGACCTAGTCCAGTTAATGTCCCATTTTAATCATTCATTTTCCAAAACAGTCTTCACGTTTGATGCATAGAGTTTAGACGCGTTGTACAATTACCCGTAACAATTTAGTGGTGTGATGGTTGACGACATATCCCAACAATCATATCAATCTCATTGCTCAATAATACATACTTATACTATTTAAAGAAAATAGATAAGTAATATAAGTAAATATTTATAATAAATAATTATAAATATATCTCGATAAGTCCATTCGGTAACCTTAGTCACCGTAAAAATAATCATAATTTGGTTGAAAATGAAACGTTTACTCATAATAAACATATTAGAGAAGTTTCGAGAAAAATTATATTTTTTCGTCTTTTAGTGAATTTATTAAAATAATTAAATAATAAAATAATATTTTATTATTTAAAATCAAAAATTACGTTCTTAAGTGAAATTTTCTAAGTATAAACTTTTTACAAAATTTCGACATGACCCATACGTTTATACAACGTTTTCCAAGGTTTTTAACCTTTATTTCAAACAATTTTCAAACTTTCGACACTTTTCCGAAAATATTCCAAAATCTCAATCTTTAACGTTTACTAAAACGTTTCTTCCAAAATAACATTCAATATCACTTTGTAAATACATTTCACCTTCAAAAGTCCTTCAAAAGTCCATCAAAACTCTTAAAACGACTATATATCGCTTATTGGGCTTTAAGGCCCAATAAGGGTCCATTAAGGTATTTATACGTCCAAAATATGATCCAAGCCCAAAACCAAGGCCCATTTATATACATACGTTCATACTAATAAGTAGAAAATAATCCGGACAACAATAAGCCTTCTGATGACATCAAATAACGTCTATTTTATAGCATCATTTATCTCATGTTATTAACCCATTTTGTTAAGTTATTGCAAAGAATTGTTACTTAATCGTTTATATTTGAGAATTGCAGTAATTATAGAGTACTTGGTGAATATTTGCAAAAGGCACGCATTCTGGAGCTTAAACAAAGATATTTTAAAGATTAATGATTCTGACAACCAATACGCCGTATCCATCAAGAAAGATACGGCGTATCCGTGCCTGCACTTACCAAAGACCACAAAGGAATGAAGATCAATATGTCGTATCCAGATAAACTCAATACGTCGTATTCAAGATATAGTATGTGAATATTCTGGAAGATATCAAACGTGGTCCCTACTCCAAGAAACCCCCAATACGCCGTATCCAATCCCTTGGATACGCCATATCGGGCCGACTTCCAGACCCTATAAATCCAAAACTCAAAAATGAGTTTTAGGTGTGCTAAATCATATTCTCAATACCTAAACCATAAAAGTCGATTTTCATAGGAGAAAAAGAGCAGAAGAGGTCGAGCAACGCTATCAATTCCATAGAAGACAACGTGTAATTCCATATATTTTAGTAATCGTTCAGTTTTTAGTATCTCGTTAACTCGGTTAGTTTACCTTGGCTAAATAATTGCTTTTGTATTTATTATGACGTTTGAAGGCTAATACCTTCGGGTATTAGCCATTATTATGAAGATCTGAATGTTTGGTATTTGTTTATCTTGATTTCTTGATTTATCGTTGAATGCTTGTTTATGTTTGTCAACTTATACTTGTTTACGTGCTTTTGTATGCGACCTATCATTCAGCTGGATCTAGTGATACGGACCAAGTAATCTAGAGTCTGAGATAGTTCTCTATATAGTGATTTATACATCTAGAACCATAGGATCACAAATATTGTCTTGCTAAATCTGTGTCTAAAATACGCTTCGGGCTTAACTAGTTAATTGGATATTGCCAATGGTTTATTGATCGTGTTGACTAGAAGGTAAACCTAGATAATTCAACAAATAACGTTCTGATTTCATTGCATAGTTGGACAAGTGGACTACTAGTGTATAAATCACCATTAAGCGATAAGTGGGTAAAGTCTCTATGAGCTAGGGTTTAACAAGATCATCATTGCTTTAATCCCGAAGATAGATTATAATCATCGAATAAGGATGCTTATGCGGATGCTTTAATTGTGATATAATTAATGTGTCTAGGTCTTAAGATGATGTAATGCCTAAGTCTTAAAAATGATATACCGCCTCGAGAGAAGAAATCATTGCACTTAATAAACAAACCAACTTTCTAATCGGATTAATAATGGTTAATAGTTTTCTTATATTCGGCTCGGCCTCTCTTTTATCTTTTGTTAATTTGCTTGCGTAGGTTAAAGTGCCTTGAATTGATTGTAGTCACCAACCAAACCGTGCAGTCTCTCAGGCTGAAAACCCTATTTTCTCGTTAGAATTAGGATTAGGACTGACATAGGTTTAGAATAGAATAGAATTAACATAGATTAGATAACCAATATATTAATTAAATTGATAGATTTAACATCGCTTCAAGTGTTCGACACCCTACTTACCACGAAACTACTACCGATCGGGTACACTGCCCGTTAAAGTGTTGTTTTTGGTTTAGTCGGCAAAATATAAATTTAAAACTTGAATCATAAAAATATACACCACACAATGGCACATCAAGTTTTTGGCGTCATTGCCGGGGAGTGAAAATTAATCTTGATTTTATTTGATATTTTGGTTTTTAACATTAGATTAGATCTAACCCTTAGGAGTAGTGTAATTTAGATTAGTGTATTATTATGCGTATTTAATTGTTTGTTTTAATCGTTTTCCTATTCTGCTCGATAGAACGATATGGCGTATCTACGTCCATTAGATACGGTGTATCCTGCCTGATCAGCTATACGACGTATTCGCCTCCTTGTATACAGCATATTTATTATTTTCTTTACAAATCTATTTTTCTAGAATAGCTTTACTTTGAATCATGTCTTACTTTTTAGGAATAGAATCCAGACTTCGTCCATATCATTTTATCTACCCAGAAAGAAGCCTGACAATGGAAGAGATGTGAATACGCCATATAGAGACCTGTAAAAAGTATCTAAATACGGGTCAGTCTGGCGAATATGCCGTATCATGTGTACATGAATACGCCGTATTGTTTAGAACTGACAATAATGTTTAAAGTGCATAAAAATAAAGGGTCGATAACGTCCAGACATTCAATACGCCGTATGGTATGGAGCGGATACGCCGTATTGATGTCTGGGAAGACAGACTCGATACAAATAAATAACAATTCGGGTTGTCTCCCGGGAAGCACTTTTGTTTCAGCTAGTCTTTAAGTTAGACTTTTTTTCTAGCTTCTTCTACATCTCTCTAGTTACCAATCTATACCCTTCATTCCATCTAGCGACGACTTCTTGTATGTGCGCATGCATCTTCGCTTCTACTCGTCAAATTGTTGTATTTATCTTCCTTTATAGAAACATACTTTTCATCATCTTCGAATGAATACTTGATCATCTCAAATCTTCTTATATAGCAAACCGGGCCGACTTGATCAAACGCTCACATCTCTAAGTTAATTCATGCGTATATGTTCACATCTGAACACTTACGCACTTATAATATCAAGGAAGGATCATTGTACCAAAGGAATTTTGCGTATGGGCCCTCGTAAAATGATTCTTGCTAGTAGGCTAATGGAGAATTTTTGTGATCGTATAACTTCCCACAATAATTAAAAAAGTTTCTCTAGTAATCCGTAATCAAGTTTATGGAAGTTCCCGAAAGTCCTTTTTAACCATCCGCAAAAATTTATCACACTTTGTTTCGTATCTCCCTATGATTCTTCATAAATGGCTTTTTGTTTAAGCGCTTCGTCCTTTAAAGATCTATCCATCAAATAATTATACCATTCATGATCTTGAAAATATGTCATATAACCTACTCGAACCATTCCCGATAATTCTCCACCATTGCAAAAACCATCTTCATTTGAATTGCAAGTGGGCCATTTAGTTTTCCCATCTTTGAAACGGAAAGGTTCACGAATATGATCTCTAATTTCGTAAGGTACACCATCTTCGTCCCAAGGTTCCTCAAGCTCATCATTGAATTTGTTTATATAATCATTGTAATTTTCTGTTCTATGAACATCTTAAATAAACAATTCCGGATCAACCTCGAGAAGATAATTAAATTCATTGAATGCTATGCAAAGAGGTGACTCATAGTTAAAAATATTTGTTTCTATCTTAAAGATTTCGGCAGTATCATCCTCATCACTCTAGTATTCATCCTTAAGATTGGGAAATTCTTCTTCCATTGGCTCGATTTCATCACTTCCCATTTTCCAGTAATCTCACAAAGATCCTTTAGTGAATATATCCATTATTTTATAGTTCACAAACTTTGAGGCCAACCAGTTCTTGAACTTTTGGTTAGTGGGGTCCCACTTTGTTATGTGGGTGTTAATTCTACCAGTGCGAGAAGGCGGGTAGTATTTTACAAAAATATTAGCAGTTAAATAGACCCAACTATTAACTGATCCTTTAATTTCGTCAAACCATTTCCATGCATCTCCAACCAATGAGATTGGGAAACTACAACTCTAAGTTTATCCTGATTCACATTGGGTAAATCAATTGGGTCAACAATTTTAAGGAAGTATTCGATATGTTCCACTGCGTCTTCTCCGTTAGTTCCACTGAAAGCGTTCATGTGCAAATCATCAAGGGATTTTCCTTTCAGCTCATAAGTATTTTTTCCATTCACCTTAATACTTGTAATTCCTGAATAATAATTTGCTTGGTCAGTAGTTGCGAATTCTTTCGTGGTTGGTTTCATCACATTATCTACCATCACTTTCTTCAATCAACTAGCTCTGATAAGTATGACCTGTGACAAAGGCAAAAATATCATCAGGATTTTCTCTAAAGAAAGATATAAAAAATTAGGCACAAAAATCGAATATGAATTTTGAGGCTTCTATTACTGTATCAGATGATCGATACGCCGTATTCAATAGAACTGAATACGCCGTATTAATCTTTTGAACGAATACATTGTATTGGATAGAAAGTTGGATACGCCGTATCGGTTTATCGACCAGAACAGTGTATTATGAAAACAATTAAACACACAAACAACTAAATTAAGCAAATATACAGAATATACAAAATTATACACTAATCTAAATTACACTAATATTAAGGGTTAGATCTAATCTAATGTTAAAAATACAAATATCAAATAAAAATCAAGATTAAATTTTCACTCCCCGGCAACGGCGCCAAAAACTTGATGTGTCGCAACTCGCTGTTGACCAGGTCAAACCGCCGTTGACTATTTCCTTAAATCGTGGATCTTGTCCCCTACTTTGTCAAACCGCCGGCAAGAGATATTATTAAATAAGCAACTCTCCACCAAGAACACTAGGACGATTTTTACAAAATCACTCAAATAAGCTTTTCTATCCACGAATCAAAGCTCTAACATGCAATACTAAGATGGTGTATGAAGATTAACCTTCCAATAACATGTATTTCTTCGTGGATCATAAAAACGAAGCAACCCTCCACGAAGAACATCAAACTTAATAACCTTATAAATCGAACTAGGAGCTTGTATACCACTTGAAATTGTTACAATCTAACCTTTTTGATGTGTAGAACAAGAGAAGATCAAGATTAACAAACAAATAAGCCAAAATCAAAAATGAGCCGTGGGTTTTTTTCTTCAAAAATAAGCCACGAATTTGAGCTTATTTAACCATATGAATCAATCACGAATCCACCCCATGGCTCTGATACCAATTGTAGGTTCCCGAATTCACACAAACATGTATAGATCTAGAGAGATCTAGAGAGAGAAAGTTAGAGAGAGAGAATGGTTGAGAGAGAAACTAATAAACACACTAAAGAGTGTGTGTAAAATGAAATAGATGCTTACCTCTTCCAAAGTTGGAAGAGGTATTTATAGTTCTTACAATACACCGGGTATTAGTACCCGGTTCAATACCGAAAGTCATACGTTTACCTATTAAACTACGAGCTATAATGAACAGTAAAATACATAGGGTGACCGAGTCTTTTTCTAATATCTAACATTATGTTCGACATAACCAAACACCCATTTTTTATTCGTTTCGCTTTCAAAACTCACTTTTTACAACGATCAACTTGTACAACCAACATCTATGCATCAATATAAACCCAAAAGGCAAATGAAATTTAAATTTAGAAATTTACAAGAAATTCTTCAAAAATGTAGATTTCAACACGAACCAGAAAACTCAAACGTTTTTTAAATGAATACCCAAATACTCGTATCAACCCGTAGTGTCTCGTTCTTGATTAAAGTTGGAAAATTTATGGGTGTTTGTTGTTTGCTTAGGTCGGATGCACAAGGCACACACACTTGTGTGTGTTTTATTCTTTTTGAAATGAAATGGAATGAATGGATTTTTTTAATGATAAGCAAATAAGTGTACAATTGCTAGACAAGGAAGCTAAAATCATGCCTCGTTGTCCCCTCTCTTGGTTCAACCGGTTATGGCATCCAAAGGGGTGTCAGGTCTTTCTTTTCGTATCGGGATCACTTAAAAGCTCGTAAACTTAACCGTAAAATACTCCCCAAAGCTACTTAGCATTTTTATTCACTTTAAAAATACTTTTCCAATAACTTAGAATATTTACTCGACATATTTTCACTTTAAACCCTTAAAAACTCATTTGGACATTAACGGACGTGTCAAGACTCGTTTTTCGACATTTCTCAAAATTCACAGGTCAAACTACCCGGAATAAAAATAACATAATAATACATTCCAAAAGGGATTATTAATCATAATAAACCATAAATCACCATAATTCTCATAAAATCACCACCGTTAACACGGTATAATATCTGAATAAACTAATAAACGTCAAATGGTCAAAGGACTAAAAATAGAATAATCATAACACAAAAAGGGCAAGGGTTACATTAAGGATGTGTTGTCATAAAAGATTGGCACAATCTTGTAGTAAATGTCATAGTCATTGAGTTGACTCTTCATCCATAAAATATTTGCACAACACCCAGCAACAGCAACATATTCAGCCTCAGCTGAGGACATAGCCACTAACTACTGTTTCTTAGCACTCCAACAAACCAGTTTTCCACCAAGTATTTGGTAGGCACATGAGGTGCTTTTTCTATCCATGTTCAACCAGCATAGTATGAGTCTGAGTATCCTTTAAGATCAAACCCTGAGCATTTTGGATAATATAAACCAAGGGATGGAGTACCTTTCTGGTACCTGAAGATTCTTTTCATAGCTGTTAGGTATGATTCTTTTGGATTGCACATAAGACTGTATAGAATAAGATATCAGGCTTGGTTACAGTTAAGTACATTAGTGACCCAATCATTCCTCTATATAGGGTATCATTTACTGGTTTACCAGCAAGATCAGGCCCTAAATTGTTTAGAGGAACCATTGGAGTTTTCACTAAGGAACTATCAGAAATTTAATATTTATTCAGTAAGTTCCTTGTGTACTGTTCTTGACAAATGGAGATTCCTTTGTCATCCTGCTTGATTTGTAGTCCAAGGAAGTAGGTGATTTCTCCCATCATACTCATTTCAATTTTCTTTGTCATCAGTTTCTCAAATTGTTTACAAAGTTTATAACTTGTTGAGTCAAATATGATGTCATCTACATACACTTGGGCAAGGAGAACATCTCCTTTGGATCTATAGATAAATAATGTGTTATCTATTCTTCCTCTGACAAACTTATTTTGGATAAGGAAAATAGATATAGTCTCATACCACGCTTGTTTCAGTCTATAGAGGGCTTTGTCAAGCTTACAAACATAGTCAGGGAACTCACTACTTTCAAAGCCAGGTGGTTGTTTCACATAAACTCCCTCTTTTAGTTTTCCAATTAAGAAGACACTTTTGACATCCATTTGGAAAACTGTGAAGTTCATGTATGTAGCAAAGGCAAGAAAGATCTTGATGGCTTCCATTCTTGCCACTGGTGCAAAGGTTTCATCATAGTTAATTCCTTCTTCTTGACTATAACCTTGTGCAACCAATCTTGCTTTGTTTTTAGTGACAATTCCATGTTCATCCTTCTTATTCCTGAATACCCATTTAGAGCTTATGGCTATCTTTATATGAGGAAGTGGAACAAGAGTCTAAAATTTGTTTCTATAGAATTGATTCAATTCTTCTTGCATGGCATCAACCCATCTAGGGTGCTTCAGTGCCTCAGATACCTTTTTAGGTTCTATCTCAGAAAGAAAGTCAACAAATAGACATCCACTAGCTGAGGCAGCTGTAAGTTTGGCAGCCATACTTCTTGTAAGCATGCCTTCACCAGGATCACCAATGATATTTACAAGTTCAACGTGTTTGTCTTTTGACCATCTATCTTGAGGAGCAGGATGAGAACTTGTTGAAGTATGATTGGTATTTTGAGACTGAGTGACTTCAGGAACTAAGGATTCAGTAATGGGTATTGAGGCTTTAGTATTGTTCCCTGAGGTCTCTTCAGTGAGTTGATGGATTTGTTCATTTTGAACATTTTAAGTGTTTGGAGGGTCAGGAGGACTTTCAACATCCTTAGTTTGAGGGTTGTCTTGCTCATTTGGAGCAATCACTCCAGGGACATGTTTTTCTTGAGTTAGTTCAGTGACTGAACGACCATGAGGAATGATGTAGTATGAAATATCATAATATATTTAATATTGCCTAGATGGGTCATCTTCCTGAAGAAATTCATCAGGGGGATATCTAGTTGAATCATCAATTCCTAATTCATCTACTGAGGTATTTGTGAACCTGATGGCTTTAATACTCTCATCAAATGTAACATAATAAGTTTCCTTTATTTGTTGTCTTCTTGTGTTAAACACCCTGAAGGCTTTAGAGTTAAATGAGTATCCAAGGAAGTACCCATCATCAACTTTTGCATCAAATTTCCCTAGATGATCCTTGTGATTATGGATAAACACAAGACATCCAAATACATGAAAGTAGTTGATGTCTGGTATCCTTTCTCTAAATATCTCATAAGGAGTCTTATCATGTCTTTTAACAATGATTGATCTGTTCTGAGTGTAGCATGCAATTCTGACTGCTTTAGTCCAGAAGTGCTTAGAGAGTACTGACCCATTTAGCATGGTTCTAGCAACCTCAATGGGAGTTCTATTCTTCCTTTCAACCACACCATTTTGCTCAAGTGTATAAGGAGAAGAGAAGTTCTAAGAAATTCCTTTCTAATCACAAAAAAAATTCAAGCTTAGTGTTTCTAAACTCAGTCCTATTATCAGTTTTGATTTGTTTGCCTTTAATATCATTTTGGTTTTCAACCATTCTGACAAAAGACATAATCATTTCAGCTGCCTGACTCTTATTTTTGAGAAAATAAACCCATGTGTACCTTGAGTACTCATCAACAATGACTAGGGTGTATTTCTCATGATTTATGGACATTGGAAAGACAGGACCAAAAAGATCCATATGCAAAAGATGCAAGCATTTTCTGATTGAGAAGTTTTATTTAGTTTTGAAGGAGGCTCTCTTGTGTTTTCCTTTTTACATGCAGAGCATGGTTTATCCTTTGAATAAACAAGTGAAGGAAGACCAAGAACCTTGTTTTGTCTTGCAAGTTTATTAATGTTCTTAAAGTTGAGATGTGATAACCTTTTATGCCAAAGCCAATTTACACTTTCTGAGGCTTTAGCAAATAAGCAGGCTCCATTTGGAGTTATTGATGACATGTCTAGGACATATACATCATTTCTTCTAGGTGCTATCAGGACAATTTCTTTGTTAGCATTAAAGATTATTCCTGCTTATCATCGAATTGTACAATGTATTTAGCATCACAAATTTGGCTGATGCTAATTAATTGTACTTGAGACCATTTACAAAAGCTACATTAGTAAAAGTAATACCCCCACGGTTTATTGAACTATATCCCTCAGTGATACAAGATGAATTATCACTAAACACTACCTTAGGACCTGGTTGCTCTACATATTTGTGCAGATTGTTGGAAATCATGGTCTAAAAACCTAATATTACATGAATATTAAACGAGCTACGCAGCGGAATAAAACTAATATAGAACTTATAATAAACATAAACAATAAACAGAAAACATACCGAATAGCAACCAAGCTACGTGAAGAACCAGAGACTTCTTCGAGTACACGCATGTGTGTAATACATGCTAAACCGAAAACCCTTCAAGTTACTAAAGTAAGTAACCTCCATGCGGTTCATACACTATACGTCGAACAATACCACCCGAATGCTAGTTCCACGAACCAACGCTCAAGAATACGTCAAGTAGTCGAACTCAAACACCTTTCTTATAGGGGGTGTTTATCTCGTTGACTACAAGGAGGGGATAAGAGAAAGGATGGGAATTATAAGCCAGAGGATCCTCTATTTATACAAGAAATAGAGTCTTCTAGTTTACCTATGCCATCGATGTGGGATAAACTCCTTTTCCCTTTCTTTTACCCTAGGCCGGTCGAAATCCCATCCAAACAACCCTTTGGATTGATTTTATGACTTTTCTAATTATTATGTATAATTACATTTAATTAAACATTAATTAAAAATCCTTATAGTTAATTATTCGTAAACGAACTAATTAACGACCGTTAGTATTCTATCGTTGAAATATTAATATACATAATAAATATACACTTATATTATTATATACATTAATCGAGTATTAAATACATATAAAATAAATATACGCTTATATTATTATATATATACCAATAGAGTGATATCTAAGTGTATTAACGTGTGTGACCCCGTAGGCTCACGTATTCCCAGATGTATAAATATTTGTATCACATGAGCACAAACCAACAACTCCCGCTTGCGAATGTCATGGTCATAGAATATAACATACTAACATTGACGAATAGTTTAGCAATATCATCAATGCTTCCAGAAATACTTGACTATATAGTTTCGATAAACAACTCAGCCTTTAATGGTTTCAGTTAGTCCTATCCTTTTGTTTCAGATACATGTTAAATATGGATATGGATCAATAGTCATTCCATAGTTTAACAATTCCATTTCTCAAATCTGTATTGATCAAGATTACCAAATGTAAAAAGAATCATCTTAACTACACTTTGGACGCGGCCACGTACACATCTGATCAACCCAATGAGGGGCCCAGTAAGTATCTAACTCCCAAATACGTGGAGGAACAAATTCTATTTTGACTACAAGTGTCCATCATGTACTTCAAAACACTTTTGAAAATAGCCCTTATAACTACCTTTTGACAGACTAGTGGTAGGCTTATAATTAAGAAATGTTATCCATACATGCAAAATCTGCTTGCGTCTCAAGTCTAAGGATAAACATAACATTCACCATGTGTGTAATGCACCCAATGACGCTGATCCATAAAGTGATCTACACAGGTGAGGTATTCAATATTCAACCTCATTGAATAACATGTGAAGTTGGCATAATCATCTTTACATATTCTCTAGAATACAACCAAACACTTACATTTACTTTGTCTTAACAATATTCCTATATTTTTAACTGGCAATGGACATAGTTTTAGAATAAATAAATTTATTTAAGGATTTAAACATGCAAATATAAAACACAGTAGTATAAATGTAAACGATCATACAATGTATGTCAATTCATTATTTAATACAACTGCTTACAGTTCCATTATCTAAATACCAAATAAGATCAGTGCAAGATTATCCCAGTTAAGTACTAATGTCTTGTCCATAACAACCACAATTAGTGGTAAGACTTAGGTTTCATGAACATATCAACTAGGTTATGATCTTGTGGGACTTTGAGAATACTTATTTCAAAAAATTCACAAATAGTAAAGTAATTTGAATAATTATGATGATTGTTATTTTGTAAGTGTGTACTCACTTATAAGTATCACTTATATTCTAGTCACATTTACATTCCATAAGATGTATGATATACAAAACATCCTAATGAAGATAGTCATCTCAATAGTTTTTCAAACTGTAAAGTATTCTTATTATTTTAATATAGTATTATGCAACTATGCTTTTAAACCAAGCATATGTAGTCAGTAAACACTTGCTTCTACAAAAATTGAGTATCATCTGAATTAAAACCAGCACTAGTGTATACTAACAACACTATGCTAACCTACCGTAAATTCTAAACTTCTTTAATAATGTTTGGATATCACACAAACTCAAGGTTTGTTGATCATAATGATCTTACTATGATTATCACAATATATATCCATAGTATCTTCATTATTAATTTTAGGAATAAATTCCTAATCTAAACATTAATCAGAATGTTCCTTCTAATATCTTTCAATTAGTTTCCAATGTTGTCACATCTCTCATACACAATATGATGTACATAATGAATCCTTTAGTGGGACTTAAGGTTTCCATTTATGTGTTCAATCTTATCAAGTGAGATAGATCATTCGAGTTTCACTCAAATGATATTTCATATTGTACTCGGACTTAATTCACCACATATGTATTAAACATATTATTCCAAGGTTACATGTTTCATCTTCTAAAATACTTACAAGAAACTCTATTTCAATCTAAAAGATAAAATATTACTTAAATAAATAAATTGTTTCTAATTATGTTCAATAACATAATCTATTTTAGAAAAATAAAACAATTACTCCCACTAGCTTTGAGATGTACTCATGAGCTATCTTATTTATAATTTAAAATCAAATCCAACAAGTGATTTATTTAACAATTAAACTTAATATTATGCTTGTTAGATGCATGCTATTAATCCATACTTGGATACTAGCATTCTTTTATATTTTCTAAAGATTATATTGGATTCATAAAACCTCAATTTGATTACATATCGTCCTCGCTAAGTAATTATTTAATAAAGAGTTCTTGAAATCCAATTTGTCATATTTCCTTCCAAGAAAACAAGTATGACAATTCTATCATCTTTATATATTTAAAGTTCACAAATAAGGAAGTTTAAATCATAATCAATTACTTGAGTATGAGTAAACACTTATGTCATTTAACGCACAGTAAATATGTATACAATATTGTCTTTATGAGTCTTTTCTAAAAGGAAACTCATTCAAACCTGATAGGTTAAAGATAAAACAAATTCCAAGAATATGATTATCTCTTTTAGGACAGCATCTCTTCATTCATAGTCTTTGAATCATTCATTAAATCCAAGATTTAATAATGCATCTCCTATGGTTAGCAGGTTCATAATGATCCTCTAACTCATAATCCTCACCATTGATATAGAAAACATATCATGAGGTATCCTTGCAGATCTATGAATATGAGTAACATCACTCTAAGGTTCATCATTTTCATGTTTTTCCTTAGTATGACATTTGCTAGTGCGATTAGAAGGTTTATGTATCTTCTTCTTGAATTAATTCAAGACCTACAATACTCCCACTCGCTTCTTGTACATTTGAGACTATTCTCAAATAACTCAGCATGATGAGCAACAAAAACTTGTTCTCATGTGGGTTGTAGAAATGGTATCCCATCGTTTCCTTTGGGTATCCACCAAGATACACTTAACAGTTCTAGGCATTTGTCAACAATAATATCTAAGAGATTTTTACCAAATTTAGAACTTCAATCAAGACACAATGAGATACATCTCATTTATCTTAATTAACCTTCTAGGTTGGAGTCTAATTGGGTATATCCACGACATACTCAATTATCTAACCTTGATCTATTTTAGGAGTTAAATAAGTGTAAGGTCATCATGAATCAAAATCATATCAATATATAGTTTGATTACCCTTGTTGAACATACCATAAAATGTGGTACTCCAATAAGATTGATCTTATACTTTTTGGCTTTTCTTATTATACCAACTTAAGTTGAAACATAATGGTATCAATACTATTACTAAGCCAATTGCATCCTTTTATAAGTCTTTTGTACAAGTCAACGACTTAATGTGTATGTACTAACAAGTAGACATAAGCATCCAATACATTACTATTCGTTATAAGTCTTTGACCAAGTCAATGACTTCATGTACATGTCTTTAACAAGAAGACATAACAGAATAACTTTTACTTTACGTTATAAGTCTTTTCACAAGTAAAGGACTTAATGTACATGTTTTTAACAAGAAGACATAACAATTATTAAACAAAAGTAAATTAATAGTAAGTTCAAGTTAATTTCAAACTCCATGTTTATGATTTCCAAGAAAACATAATCATGTAGCTTATCTTTTTGTCTTGACACATTCTCTTAATAGGGCTAAATACATTAAATGTGTAGGAGTCCTAGTAGAGTAATAGTTTTCTTACTTTGCAGTTAAGAAACCATTAGTCATATTGTTCTAAGTTGTTCCTTGCACACAATAAAGATTTCTCCCACTTGTGCAGGGTATAACTTCTTTGCATAAAACAACACCACACTAGTTAGTTTGTTTGTATTGACAATATGGCAAAGTCAAACTCATAGCTAGTATATATATAGAACTCCATCTATTAATAAGGAATCGTGCATAACTATCAAAGATAACATTAAACGGAAGCAACATCTCAAAGGCAACAAGTTATCAAAGATAATACACAGTGATTCTTTACTAAATAAAGATGTTTCACACTTGGAAAGTGATTTTTTATTTCAGGCCAAGCCAAAAATAAAGTAAGATGTCTATGAGGTAAACAGCTCATAACTCCTACTGAATTTGATAACATTGCAAGCTTGTTATTTTCATTTATAAAATGCATTACTCCCACTGGATTTGGCAACATTATGAGTGTTCCTTCACTAGTGAAAGTAATTGCAATTTATCTTTCCTTTAATTGAATATCTACACATTATTGCTAATGTGTGTCACATGGACTAGTAAGCAAGTACTTAGATATGCAAGTAAGTGTGTTCAAGTTTTAGCTATCTCAGCTGTTTATTAACTTGAAAAATTAGCATGCAATTCCTCCTTTATCCGCTCACTTTGCCTCAAGGGTGTGTAGCATCTCTTACTGGTTTAAGGAAACAACTATAGACACGAGTTCTTTAGTTATTGCCTTTTACAGTATGCAGTGATATTTCCGTCTTCCAATCAAACCTCATAAATATGTCTTGTTTACAACAAGATATTTTAATCTTGATAAGTATAGACCCAAGTTCTCTAGTTATCCAAGTTTCTTATTATGATTCAAAGATTTCAAAATCGAAAAAGGATATTGAAGCAATCTTGAAAGAATAAGAAGTCCAATTAACTTAACATGAAGTTTGGTATGAGTTTGATTAGAATTTAGGATAATTCTTTCATTCCTATTAAAACTATTTCTGCAAGTAAAAAGTATAAGAAATAGTCTTATTTTCCCAAAGAAAATAGACACAGTTTGTCTTCTACAAGTAAGAACAAACCTTTGTTTACGGTATACGTTGCACAAATACATTAAAAGAACTTGCAAATTTTATTTTTAGTATTTTCGATAATTCATCCCTTAAAAATTAACTACCCATGTTTATATAAATAAACAATTAATTTTACAAGGGTCTAAGATCCAACTTGACGTTCTACCATTAATACAGTTGATCTACTAGAAACGGTATAACTCAAAAGGTAATATGCGGGAGATAATTTCCAGCATGTGCAACTCTTAGCCATTATGGGGCACAAGGCAATATAATCCAGAATTATAATATCAAGTAGCATGTTTAACCCCATCGTATGCATTGGGTCGAAGGTCTAACCAACCATACTCGATAAGTCATCTAATACAAAATCTATAATTTTACAGTCTCAGGTCTGGCCATATAATTGTTGTATTACCTTGTTTTGCAAATTCACTTAAGGCTGTCTTAGAGTAAAAAATACAAACTCAAGTGATTCCATACTTGGATGACAGATGACTTAATTTTAAGGGTATAAATATTTTGATAGAAACAAGGTTACCAAAAATGTGTACAAGGAAGCATGCATGCATACAACCTTATAACACTAGTTATTTTAAAACATTTTTAATTTTGTTTTAAAAACTTTCTATAAATAGAAATCCCATCATTTTATAAACCACATGCCATTTATAAAATTAGGGTTACCATGTTTACAATATTTTCATGTATAAGTGATCTTAATACGGATAAGGTTAATTCCCCAAGGGAAATAATCAAACCCTAGTAACGATTACGACATACTTTAAATATTGTTAGAACGTTTATGTAAAATTTGTTTATTCTTGCATTGTTCCGTCGCGGGTTCTCTTGCGAAAACCACTAATCCCATGCGTTATAGAACGTTTGCAAGAAAATTACAAAATTTACGTATATAGTGTATGATTTAGCAAAGTGTACGTATCAATATACACACAATACACATTTTAATCATGTACTTTTAGTCCATATTAATTTTGAAAATCAATTTTACATTTTATATAAAAAACACCATAATATAAACATGCAAAACATATTTACCAAATTAATCACACTAAACAAAATCATTTATGCAATTAAAACAATAATTTAATAAAAGTCTTCTCATCTTTTGCATTTAACCAATTGATTCACGTAATGATTTCATGCATACCATACTAAACAAGCATGCATAAAATATATTTAACTTAATAACCATGGTTTACATGCACGTAATCCATGATTGACAATTTATAAACAATAAATAAGCTAGAAAATTATAATACATGCATTTATAATAAGCGAAACAAATCTTTCTAAAATATAATCATATTTTATTTCTTATTTTATGTGATATTTAGGGTAAAATATTTTACTAAATAATATCCTAAAATAGGTTTTCACATAAAAGTCAAGAAATATTCATAAATATATGCATTTATATTTTAGCCGGATCTTCCAAAAATACATACCATATTTATATTTTCAGATTTTATGTGTTTTATATTAGTAATTATTTTAGTAAATAAATTCTTAAAATAAATTGCACATAAAAAAGGCAAGAAAATATTCACAAAATATGTGTATTTTAGGTATTTTACTGTTTTTTATGTAATTATAACGCTATATGATTTGGCTTGTGATGCCACTGTTGGAAATCGTGGTCTAAAAACCTAATATTACGGGACTATTAAACGACCTACGCAGCGGAATAAAACGCATATAGCACTTATAACTAACATAAACAATAAACATAAAACATACCGAATAGCAACCAAGCTACGTGAAGAACCAGAGACTTCTTTGAGTACACGCATGTGTGTAATACATGTTAAACCAAAAACCCTTCAAGTTACTAAATTAAGTAACCTCTACGCTGTTCATACACTACACGTCAAACAATACCACCCGAATGCTAGTTCCACGAACCAACGCTCAAGAATACGTCAAGTAGTCAAACTCAAACACCTTTCCCATAGGGGGTGTTTATCTCGTCGACTACAAGGAGAGGAGAGGAGAAGGGATGGGAATTATGAGCTAGGGGATCCTCTATTTATACAAGAAATAGAGCCTTCTAGTTTACTTATCCCACCGATGTGGAATAAACTTGTTTTCCCTTTCTTTTACCCTAGGCCGGTCGAAATCCTATCCAAACAACCCTTTGGATTGACTTTTTGACTTTTCTAATTATTATGTATAATTATGTTTAATTACATATTAATTAAAAAGCCTTATAGTTAATTATTCGTAAACGAACTAATTAACGACCGTTAGTATTCTATTGTTGGAATATTAATATAAATAATAAATATACACTTATATTATTATATACATTAATTGAGTATTAAATACATATATAATAAATATACGCTTATATTATTATATATATATACCAATAGAGTGATATCTAAATGTATTAACGTGTGTGACCCCATAGGTTCACGTATTCTCAGTTATATAAATATCAGTATGACATGAGCACAAGCCAACACAGATAACTCTTGACACCAGTCATACTCCTTGAGCATCAACTGTCCAGGTATCAGATGGGCTCCCTGATGTGTCTCTGCACAGATAATAAACTTTAGGTTAGTTTCTTTTGTGAACCCACCTTTTTATGGGCTCCCTGGCCTTTCTAGCCTTAATTTTCTCACCTCTTTTAAAGTGATCAAATTCATTATGGTCAATAGTGGAGTGTACAGTGCTTCCACATGTATTACACTTGACACCAATTGAAGACTCACTAGACTGAGAGGACTCAGCTAGTACTCCTCCTTCGATATGAACGACACGATTGTGTCCTGAGGTAGAGTGGTCATAGCTTTCACAGATTTCACATTCAGTATAGTTTCTATAATCATCAGGTCTGTGATCATTGAAACCATAGTGTGTGCATGGTAAAAAAGGCTTTGCCTTGGCCTTCAGGATCTGCTTAGAAGAAGATGCATACTGATAAGGCTGCGCCTTGTAATTTTTACTCCTTTTTAGTGATGTAGTATACATTTCATGATCTGAGGTCATGTGATCTGGTATGTGCTTAAATACACATACTTTTTTCTCAATAAAACGAGCTTAAATGACCAAAAACAGACTTAATGTGCCAAATATATGCTTGTTTTGTGTATTTACTGTGCAGGTAACGGATATTCACAAAAATACAAAACAAGGCAAAAACCGAACAAAACCGAGCACGAGATTGAAAAGAGCGCGAAAAACTAAAGCCGACGGCATATGCATCTTATTTAGCCAACCCGTACCCAAGTTAATGGGCCGAGTCAGCCCATTAAGCTTATTTGTTAAAACAAAAGCCCATATAATAAGCCTAAACCTTTTATTAAAAGTCCAAACCCAAATTAAACAAACCAGCCCATAACCCCATTACCTTATTACACCGTTAGTCCTTAGGGACTAAAACAGTTAGTCCCTGCACCCTTACACCATTAGTCCCTGGACCCTAACGCCCGTTATCCCTTTAACCCCAAATTTGAAATATTATTTAATAATGCCGAAAAAAGCAGGAAGAACCAAAACAGGGTAAATCCTTTCCTCCTATTGCTACGATGCTTTCAACACGCTCCTACTCGATCCCTGACACACGCCAGTACCACGCGGGCACATTCAAAGCCTCTCATTGGGCGAAAAAACGCGATAAGGCATTTTGGGAAAGTCAAAAGCGATAAAGATGCAATTTAATGTTGATTGGTCAAGATTGAATGAAATTTTGGAAGAATTAAAGCCCTTGGCTGTCATTCCTCACATAGTGCACAAGACCTCCTTATAAATAGAAGGAGATTTCGAGTTTGAATCATCATCTCTTTTTATCATCTTTATAACTTTTATTTCTAGCATTTTTACTCTATTTTTAAGCTTGTTATAAGCAATTTTTACCATTCAAGCATTGTACTCTCAAGGATTGATCAATAAAAAGTGAGTTCTCATTTTATTTTTAAAGCTTATTTACTGTTTGCTTATCCTACTGCTTATTTCTGCTTATTATTGCTTATGGCTACTTATTTTGTCTCTACAAATGCTTATTGTGTTAAAGTTATAGCTTGTATGTCTTTTGAATCAGTTTTCATAAGTACTGTTCTTTTAGTGCTCAAAACTGCTTATTAAGTTTAGCTTATTGTGAGTGCTTATTAGTATAAGCTCTATGCTTATTTAGCCTTAACTATCTTAGTTCTTCATCTGTTTTTACCTATTTGAGGCTTATTGGGTTCTATCTTAGCTTCTAATTGGATTTTCATTTTTTAAAGGGGTGTTTGGCTTAACAGTATTAACCATAGGTTAATACTGATAAGTCCTTTGTGGTTTTTCAAAATCCAATTTGGATTAATTTTAAATCAATAATTAATATAGATTTTCCAAGTTGGAGATTAGAAGTGTTAAGTTTTAAAGTTTTCTTAATCAATCTTCAAAACTGTGAGTATGTTAAGCATTTAAACTGTCTTGGATTTGAATTTGCTTCAAGGTTTTGAAGTTGTGTTTTTAGTCTTAAAACACACTCAAACTCACCTTTAGAATCTGGTCTTAAAGCATCAAGCACCATTTCATTGAGTTTCAAAGTTTTGGAAAAACCTGTCATGAATGCTTGTTTCACAGTTTCAAAACCTACTTTTGGATCATTTTTTTACCTTAGCAATAATCTATTTTAGAGTTTAATCTTCTAGATATAAGCTTATTGGAGTCTTAAGTCTTCTTACCTAACTTATTTTTAAGTCTGCAAATAGCCATTTAGAGTTTTAAAAAACCTTAAAAAATTCTAAGTCTTAAAATCAGCTTATTAGCTTTTCTTGTAGTTCAGCTTAATGTTATTACTTATTTTCTGTTTAGGAGTGCTTATTAAGGGAGTTTTTAGGGTCTAGAAGCTTATTTGATCTAAGGTATAGCTTATAAAAGCCTTTAGCAAAAATCTGTTAAGCCTTTTTAGTCTGTTTTAGTATCTATCTGTCTTGTTGCCTTTAAATGCTTTTCAGCTTATTTGGTTTGCTTATTTGTTGATCTAAGTGCTTAATAAGACTAGTTGTTCATCTGTTTTTAGCTTATTAGAATTTTAAGTGCTTATTTAAGTCTAGAATCCCAAGCAGTTTAGCTTAAAGCATCCAAGTCTTAAAATGAAAATCTATCACTTTTGTTAAGCTTTTTCCTAGCTTATTTTTAAGATCTGGTAAGAAGCTCTTTTCTAAAGTTGTTCATTTTAGCTTGTTCTTTAGCTTTTTCAAAAAGAAAATTAAAAAAAAGTTTTACAAAAACCAAGGTCCAGGACTCGAACCTGCGACCTTAGCCTTTTATACCAACACCTCAACACACACACACTCCTCTACCAACTTGCCCTTGGGTCTTTTCCATTCATTCTTTGTTTCATTTATTATTTAAAGGATGTTTAGTGTTTTGCTTATGCGAGTTTAATTGCTTATTTACAGCTTATTCATTTAGCTTCTTTTTCAGTTCTTATTTTTTTTAGATTCCTCATAGTTCAAAGTACTTTTTCTGAATTTTTTATATTTTTCTACATTAGTTTAATATTTTTAGATTAAAACAGTTTTTAATTCATAATAAATTAAATAAAAGTCAAAAAAATATAATTCTTTTTTCTAAAATTTTCTTTTATCATTTAGGACTTTTAAAAATTAAATTTGCATTTCTAAGGTTAAAATTTAAAGTTTTAGGTTTTTAGGGTGCGTTTTAGAATCCAGTTAACGTTTTTTCGTGCTTTATTCATAATTGCTTTATTTGTTGCTTGCCTTTGTTTGTTTTTGCATCATAGAATTAGAATCCAAATCCAAAATCTTAATCTATTCAAAATCTCGATCACAAATCTCAACTCGAAGTTCAATTCACGCCTCGTCGGAACATAAACGACCCGGGAAACGACTAGAAGGGGTTACTTTCGAAGTCGATACTTCCAGAATTATATTTTATTTGTGAGTTGGTTTATCGCTTGTTAAAAGTGATTTGCCGATTTACCTATATATATATATATATATATATATATATATATATTACACAACACTATTGACTCGATCATGATCCTCTCTCTTGCATATGCATAACGGTGGAATCCTATAGCATCACCACTTGAAGATGTATCGTGACAGAGTTCAACAATTTAGTTGTGGTTTTTGAATAGGCTTTGGCTGAGTGATTTAGATGTGCCCAGAGTTTCTGGACTATTGAATTTAACATCTTGACTTACTTTGATGAATTTCCTCAATCTAGATGATTTAGGGTTCTGTTCATGAGTCTTGTGTTGATTTTCTCATCCCTATAACAACTGAAACAGTTTAGTTTAGAGATTGAGTTTTGATTCTTGTTCAGTGTTTTTGACTTCAGTAGGAACTAAAGGTATGGTTGACTTAGTCTCACTAACAGTGACAGTTCCTGAAACACCTTGTTTAAAGAATTTGTGTTTCAGGCTTGGTATGTTCATGATCTAAGCCTGGTCTTTCTTTTAGACGAATAGGGTTGTCAGGTCAGGACTCTAGTGAAGCTCCCAGAAGTATGTTCAGGAGAGGTAGATGAGTAAGGGGGGGGATTATGCTTCAGAATCTTTGAGAATTCAGGGTTAGTTGTGGGTTTAAGAGACTCATTCACAGCTTGACTTTCAGGGACTAGAATTCTTCCAGTATTAAATTTTGGAAGTTTGTTGTTTGGATTGAGTCTCTCAACCCAGTCTTTGGATTTAGGGACCATTTCATGGTCATAACCCATGGAAGCAGGAATGAAGTGATTTTCATTTTCATTTATTTTTGATGATGATTCAGTGAGTAATTCACCACCAAGAACTTTCTTTTTTTGGTGAGGAATTTGTTCACTGATGCATTGACTAACCTTTTTTGAGCTGGTTAGCCATTTTTCATTGATCTTTTTCTCCTCTTTGAGTTGTTCTTGAAGAGCATGATTTAACTTAGTAAGTTCAGTGTTTTGAATTTGAAAAGTGACAACATCAAGCTTAGCTTGTTTTAGTATTAACAGTTCATCTCTACACTTGTTTAATTCAAAAACAATTTTGTTGTATTTTGAAAGTAAGTTTAGTCTTTGCTCTTAAACAAACTTAAGATCAATGTTGATATACTTAAGTTAATTTTGCCAATCGACATCTTCATCCATAGAGAGAAGAATGTTTACCTTTCTCATAGTGATGTCGATCCATTCACCATTTCGAGCATGATTCTTTCCTACAGTGAGCTCATCATCAGCTAGAGCCATAAGTACCTTGACTTGTGTTACTTCTTCATCATTAAAGACCTCTTCCTTATCCCAATCAAAGGTTTCAGCAACCAGACCTTTGTTCTTTGGTTAAAAGGTCTTTAGGGTCTGAGAGGTAGAGGAGTTGGCTTCAAGGAGTGCAAGTTTAGGTTTCATTTTCTTATACTCAGCTTTGTAGTCTTTCTGAATTTTGGGATCAGCCTGACTACTTGAGGACTGAGAAGACTGAATAAGTTTTGGAGTAAACTTGGGTTGAAAACCTTTTGACCCTGATAAATTACCAGACACTAGTGATTTGTAAGAAGGTTTAGACGTTTTAGAAAAACAGTCTTTAGCAAAATGGCCTTTGTTACCACGTTTAAAACATTCGGTGTTTTCATTTGCTTTTTGACATGAGAAATTATTTCCTCTTTTTATAAAAAGTTTTGAATTTTCCAAAAGGGCTCTCTCATGGAATTCAATATCTAAGTCTCTTAGATACTCCTCACTAGATCTTTCATCTACCTCATCATTAGAATTTTTTTGGAAATCTTATACAACATTATTAGAAAAGAAGGCAGTAGAAATAGCAGTATTTGAGGGAGTGGTTATGAGGGCCTTTTGGTGTCAGCATACCTTCTTTGGATTAGGTTGTCCTCATAAACAAACCTTCTATAGATAAGTATGAGTACGATTGGCATTCCTCAGTCCCTGAGAGAAGGTTAACCACTTCTCAAGGAGACTATTCATGAAATCAACATTGATTTCATGTTTAGAGAGGTTAACACCATCATTGGTAAACTCATTGAGCAAGGTCTTATAACGGGTGTAGGTCTGTGAGAGACTTTCATTGGGTTTTGCCCTGAAAGTTTAATACTCAAGTTTCAGATCTATGATCCTGTTTTCCTTGGTATCTGAGGGACCTTCAAAGCTGTGAACTAAGTCAGTCCACGTATCTTTAGCTGTCTCACAACTAATGACACTTTCCATTATGTCATATGGTAGACATGACACAATGATGCTTTTAAGGCGTTGGTCTTGTACGACCACCCTCCTCTCATCTTGAGTCCATTGGGCCTTAGGTTTATCGGCACCTTCAGTCGTTTTCGGTTTGAATGGACCATCCTTAATACATTGAATGTAGTAGGGTTCCATTCCTGTTAAGTAGCAAAGCATGCACTTTTTTCACTTATTAAATTTTCTCGGTTTTAGTTTTGGAGCAATAGCAGCATAGCTACCTCCCTTTTTGTCAACTAGCTGGGGTACTGTACTTACAGTGGCCATTTTAGGATCTAGGTTTTAAAAAATTTGAGCAGATTTAAGAGTTAAAAAGTTTTACAAACCTTCTGCTCGAATACCACTTGTTGTTCCATCTTAGTTGGTGAATATTAACTACAAAGTTAAGCTTCACTAACCCATGGCATGTAAGTAAAGTGACAAATTAAGTTCTCTGAAAAGGTTTTGTGTATGTAAGACAAACAATAAGTAAAAGACACAAAAATAACTTTTCAACGTTTAACTCTTTTTTATTAAGAATTATACCTCATTGTATGCGGAATACAATGGGGATTGAATGACAATGTGTGTGTGTGTGTGTGTATGTGTGTGTGTGTGTGATCTCTTCACTAACAACTTTGCATAAACCTAAAGTGTTATGCAAAGCTGACTACTATGCTAACCAACTGAGCTCACTCAAGGACTTAGTAGATTTGGAGGAGTAGGTGTTTTGTGAAAGATACGACTTTAAATGCACAAAACTTGCACCTACTCCTTTACAAGACGTTTGCTATTTATACTTCTTAGGTAGGGTCATACCCACATGGGTGATAAGTGTGTGTCTCAATATTGATAGGTTAGTACATGTTGTACACCTTTGTCTCTATTACAATTCTATTCTAAGTATGGGACAAACATACTTTCTAAGGACAGATGATGACACTGACCTTGTCTTTATACTCTATTCAAGATAGTTTGACTTCAGGCAGATAAGAGCTTGGAATTATCTGTTTCAAACTATCCCGCATATTATTCAGTCTTTCGTCTTTAGGGTCTTCTAGTTGCTGGAGATCGTATAGGGTTCAGTGAGTCTATTGCCACAACTCACTGAACCCATCACCTTCTTCTTTGGCTCAGGCTTCATTCACTGTGAACCGCCTCACTGAATGATAGAGTCTTTCTTGTAGACTCAGGCTGAGCATCTTGAAGGTAACTCATTGAGTGACTGTTCACTCAGTGACCTTAAAATGTTAAAGGTTATTAACACTTAGGATATTTTGTATTCAAATCCTAAGTGAAAGATCATTAGGCACTGACTGGGACTAACAAACCGTAGAATGGGTGAATACCTTTTTTCGACTTCTTTAAAGTTTAAGTAAGTTAAGTGTCAAGTTTGCATATAAGTGTGTAAACAATTAAACAATATAAATCATATGTAAAGAAATAAATGAGTTAAGGGAAGAGTGAACAAACACAACGATTTATGCTACATCGGGATGGGAGTTTAGATCATTTGTACGTCCAGTTTCAAATCTATGACACCTTTACTATTCAGTAGTACTAATATCTTGTGGTGGATAAAGCGTACACTTTTAGCTTTCAATGATCTACATATAGACCCAAGCTAACACCTAACGGAATGCACACCTGGAATTACACACAAAGACCTCGCGAACTCTCCACACAATTACAAACACTTCTACCAAAAAAGTATCAATCCTCAAGCTTAACCGCACCCGGTACAAGACTTTTACACAATTGCTTCTCCGCACGCGGAGTAATACTTTAACGCACTTGCTTCTTCGCACCCGAAGTATGACTTGACACACTTAGTTACACATGATACAAGAGTTTAAGTATTTGTTATAAGACTACAAGAATAGAAGACTATTAGAAGATAGAAGAAGAAGACTCTAGAAAACACACAAGAGTGGATTAGGTTCTTATGTGTTCTTCTTTTGCAAAGAAGTTTGCTTTTAACGGATGATAGAAAAAGATGTTTAGACACAAAAGAATTGAAAGGCTAAGGGATTATATAAGAGAGAAATAAGAAGGGATAAATAGTTTTGCAAGATGTCAAGTTCAACAAGACAAAAGGGTGCTATTTATAAGCAAGAGCACGAAGACAAGCTATGACGCGCTGACTTGGCGTGTTGATATGCGAGTCCAACACGTTGAGCTTGTTTTTGTCTCTTGCTTATAACTAGTAGTTCTCTCAAGCTAAAACCCCATGCATATGAACTTCACTTTTATACTTCCTAAAAGTATTTCAAAGTCCCAAAAAAGGTTAGCTAAGAACAGGTCATTAGCGAATTGTATTTGGGACGTAAAAAGGTTTTAGTTAGAGAAAAAAAACTCTATTAGTCATTTGTTTTTGAGTGAAATGTGATCCAAGTAATGCAAATATTGCGTTGGTTGTTTACAAATGTTTCCATGTTTTTTTATATATTAAATTAAACTTATAGAAAATATTTCGGCGTTTGCATACAATACGGCTTTTTACCCGCGAGGTTTTACGTTAAGAACTAACTTTGCAACTAGGCGATAACCCAAGGACTATTTCCGTATAGTAAGTTAGTCATTAAGGACTAACTTTGCAACGAACGGATAACCCTAATGACTATTTTCGTAAATTGTTTCTGAATTTACAGAAATAGTCCTTTGGTTAGTCTTCCGTTGCAAAGTTAGTCATTAAGGACTAACTTTGCAATTGATCGACAACCTCAAGGACTGTTTCTGTAAATCAGTTTTAGGAAACTAGTCTTTGGGTTAACGTTCCGTTGCAAATTTAGTCCTTAAGGACCAACTTTGCAATGAATCGATAACCTCAAGGATTGTTTCCGTTAATTATGCGTTGTATTGCCTAACTTTGCAATGGACCGATAATCTCAAGGACTGTTTTCGTATTTTAATTTTACTAAAATAGTCCTTGGGTTACCGTACCGTTGCAAAGTTAGTCATTAAGGACCAACTTTACAATTAACCGATAACCCCATGGACTATTTTCATAAATTTTGCTCTCGTGAATGGTAACAAAAACTAATTTATATATAGTGGGGACTTTTTTTTTAATCGTCTCGCTCAGGGTCACAAAATACTAAAAGTCGGCCTTGGCTCTCTAGTAATTGTACTGTTGGCATGGTCAATTGATCAGTGTTGTACATACTACATAGATGTAAAGTAAGGTAACGTGATGTTAACTAATCTCGTCTTTCACGAGATATAAGGGAGTTAAGATGTGGACAATCTTACCTTTATCCGAAGATTGAGATGCTGCTTAATGTGACTAAACAAGCAAAAGAACTCGCGCGTTGCGGCGGAGCTAATTTTTTCCCGAATAATTTTTTGTTTACGTTTCGGGGGTTTTTTTTGGACGATGCGTTATGGCGGGGCTAATTTTTAATATTTTCTTTTTTTTATGCTTCGGGGAAAAAAATTGCTTTGGGACGGGCTAATTTTTTCCCGAATATTTTCTTTTTTTGGGACGGTTTTGTAAATTTTTTTACGGGAATTTTTGTGTAAGAAAATCGTAAATAGTTAAAAGGTGAGGGTCCGTTTTGTATATTTTTTTACTTTGGGCCAGATTTTAGGCTATTTTTGGGTTTTTTTTTGCTAATATTTTCCCGGATATTTCCTCTTTTTGTACGATTCGGGAATTTTTTTTTTGCGTTGGGACGGGTTAATTTTTTCCCGAATATTTTCTTTTTTTGGGACGATTCGATATCTTTTTTTTGGGCCGATGAATGTAAAAAATTTGTGAACAATAAAAACTTGATGTGTTTTTTTGTTAATTTTTTTACGGGATTTTTTGTGTAAGAAAATCGTAAATAGTTAAAAGTTGAGGGACCGTTTTGTTTTTTTTTTACTTTGGGCCAGATTTCAGGCTAATTTTGGACTAGTTTTTTTTTTACTTTGGGCCTGATTTTAATTTTAGGCTAGTTTGTCGACAAATATGTATATTAGTAATAATTTTTTTTATATGCTTATGTGTTGGGCCTCATGTTTAAAGTGGTGTTTTTTTTTGCTATATGGGTTTTTTTTATAATATAATGGGTTGTACGTTTGTGACCATATCGATTATTTTAAAGTTATTAGGTATCGAAGATGTTTCCGCGGATATTTTTTTATCTGAATAAATCGGAACTTTTGTAATATTTTTTTTAACTCCTACTTTGTGCATACAAATTTTTTTTTTTTTTAAAAAAAAACTCAAATCGGGCTGGCCCAAAATAAGGGAACCCGTTACTGTAGCAGGTGACCCACTGTCAAAACGACAGTGGATTTGTCACCTATTGTGTATATTTATAATATAATATAATTAAATATGTAAATTATTGGTCAAAATGGATATATATCTTCTAAACATGGGTAGAGCTGATTTGGATTCACTTTGTAATGTGTTATAACAAAAATGAATAATGCAACATGTAATTTTTTTTTTCGAGACCCTTATATATATATATATATTTTTTTTTTTGAACAGCGGATTTTATTAAGAAACTAGCAAGGAGCTAGAATTACAGAGAAATCAAAGAAGGGTTTTTAAGCCAATCATCCCAACTGAACGATGCTTTACATCTAGACTTACACCAATAAAAAGATATGGAAACAACATCATCAAAAATAATCGCCTTTGAAGGTTTCTTCTCCTCGAATAGAAGTTTGTTTCGATAAGACCACACAAGCCACCAAACCACAAAAAAGACACCTTGGATCATCATCTTAACTTTAGACTGAAGACGTAAAGAGGCCATCCAGTTGATCCATTCAATGAAAGAGTTAACGTCCGAATATTCGATATCCCACCAAGAACAAATTTTGCGCGCAATTTATCTAACTAAACAACAACTAAAAAATATATGTCTCGTAGATTCAACCCCCCTATCACAAATGGGACAAAGGATATAATCGATCTCAATACCTCTACGCGAAATATTGAATCTCGTAGGAAGCGCTTCCAATTTGATTTTCCAAGCTAGAATATTCACCTTAATCGGGACACTTTTAATCCAAAGAGTTTTAGAATCCACCGTCAAGAGACGTTGATCATCAATAAATCTCCGAATAGAAGCGACAGAAAACTCCCCCGATCCCTTTAAAGACTATAACCATCTATCAGGACACGGATTAAGCACGATCGGAATGAGCAGGTCCGTAAGACCCTTATATAAAAAGTGTAGAATTATTTTCAAGTATTCCGCACTTATAATTCTACACAAGATCGTTTACGACTTAGGCGAGTAAATTATATGAATCTTAATATTTTCCAAGCAATAGTTGTACAGAAAAATGTTTGTAATTTATTTACAAATATTAATTTTGATCACCCTTAAAGTATAGAGATTAATTTGTCACTCGCACCTAATCCCTTAGTTAACTCACTGACTTTTTAAAAGGGTTAAAGTATGATGCAGTATTTGATTGTTGTCATGTTGGTGATTGTATGATAGGGTTGAATGATTTTTACCTTTTTTTAGTAAAGTGATTGACATTTAGTTGTGCAGCTATTTCCAGCTATAGCTCATTCAACATTCTATTTGTAAAAGGATTTTTTTTAACTTATGTCTCAGGCACATAGCTTAAAGAGGGTTTTACTGTCTGCATATCATCTTTTGAATGGTTAGTCAGTGATTGTGAAGCTTGATATGAAGATCACTCAACGACTGTTGATCATTCAGAGGATGACACACAAGCTGTGAGACCCTTTTTAACTTGTGCCCCATGACACAAGTTAGAAGAACCTTTATAAAAAGACAAATAAATTATAACTTCATATTTACATCCATAATGAAACAAATTACAAAATATAAATTTGACTAGTTTCTTACAATAGTAATAAAATTTACTTCTAAAAGGCCACGCACTATTAGACTAGTGCCAACAGGCTCGTCGGTTAACTGACACGATGGTATTGTCTTGTCAGCGCTGCTTCGGTTGGGTGTTTTTCAGTTTGGCGACGAGCAAGAGACTCGGTGATGCAAGTCTCGTTTGTTTTTTTGTGTAATTGTTTCGTAAGGTACTCCCTCCGTCTCTAAATAAGTGTCCACTATTGACTTTCAAAGTCATTTTTTTCAACTTTGACCTTAAATTATTTTGTTTGTGTTATATAATACTTGATGAAAATCATATCTATGAAAATACATTGAAAACTCAATCCATTTATCTATTTTGCATCAAATATTATATAGCACAATCAAAATAATTTAAGGTCAAAGTTGAAGATGAATGACTTCGAAAGTTAATAGTGGACACTTTTAACCCATACATTTTGTTTGACAATGTTTTCGTCCTTAACTATTAAATTTTTTGTTTGCAACCCTTTAATTCTAAAAGTCCATACTAGCATACAATTTTTTTTACAACGACAAATTTTTACAACCTACACCACATATCTCATAATTTCTATCTCACATGTTTCGAATGAAACTTAAACACAAACCTTTTGTTCTCAAAAAGGTGTAAATCGATTGGGAACACCCTGATCCCCTGCATTTCTTGATGTCGACCGACCCTTTCCCACAAGACAGACCCAAGCGATGTACTCCTGTCTCAGTGACATGTCAAATAGTTGGGTTCGAACCCTTGCTATTTTCTCAATGGACCCTCTTGATAGTCAATCTAAGCGTTTGCGGAGAGGAAATGATACCATCTAAGCAAAGGCCAGATGATATCACAACATTTAGGTTGATGGGTCACTTACATACGCTAGGCCATGAATGCTTTGGTAATTTAACAATCATTTAATTAAAGCCTTTAAGGGGGCGTTTGGTTCGTAGTATGTTTTAGAAGAAATTGTAATGTGTCAAATGAATTATAATATAAATGAATTGTAATTTAAATAGTTAAAATGTGTTAGAATTATAATGTGTTGGAATTGTAATTGATGTAAGTTATCAGTGTGTTTGGTTGAATCTCAACGTAATGTAATTCAATTTTTTTTGATAAAACTTTAATAATAATAATTATAGAAAAATAATAATAACAACAACAACAACAATAATAAATAAATTTACAAATAAATAATAATAATAATAAATGGAGGATCACACGATCGCTTTGTGGCAATCTCAAATGGAGGATCACACCTCTGATTGGCTTCGGATGGTTTCGATTTTCGGATTGGGACAGACTATGAACGGTAAGACTTACCATTGTATGTTATGCTATCGGTTAGGTGTCCCCCTATTTTCTGTCTCAAAGCCACGCTCAGCTTGTTCCAAAGTCTTTACGAGGGATATTTATGGGGACCATGCCGTATCATGTGCTGGTATGATTGGTATCAAGCATCGGCATAACGTTGTGCACGATACCTTGGTAGATATATGTTTCCGGTCAGGTATTTCGGTCGGGAAAGAAGTTGATATTGGTGGAGGTTGTGACAAAGCCTTACGTCATGCGGATGTGCTACTTTACTAGTGGGACGTAGGGCTCGATGTGTGTGTGGACTTAATAGGATCCTCACCTTTGACACAGACCGGGATGGCTGACTTTATGCCTGGTCGAGCGGTGATCGATGCTGCACAACGTAAACGGGGGTAAGTACATGGCTAAGTGTGGAGCTATTGAATATGGGTTTTTCCCCTTTTCTTTCTCCTCTTTGGGGGGAATTAGAGGCAAACGTGGTTTCATTGCTGAAGCGGATTCAAAAGTTCTCCATGGCTCAAGACATCGGGGCACGTGCAGATATTCATATTTTTAATAGGATTAGTTTTGATATTGCCAAAGGAGTGGGGGTCCAGATAGTATCTAGGCTTCCCTCTAATTTGTTGTAATCTTATTATTCTAATAAAGTGATGTTATAATAATAATAATAATAATAATAATAATAGATAAATCTGATTGTTTAATTGTTAAATGTGAATTACAACGTAACTAAAACATTCATCCATATTGCTATGTAATCCGAATTACAATATTGGATGTAATTAGGAGAGTTCAATTCTCTTTCCAAAGCAAACACGCTACGTAATGTAATTTGAATTACAATTCTAACCTTCCTGCCAACCAAACAGGATTGTGATGTAATTCAGAATAGAATTACATCAGATTACAATGAATTACAGCGAACCAAACACCCCCTAAGTTTAAATAAAAATTTTCTGAGTAATTTTACCAAGGGTTTATTACTAACTCAAAACACATAGTCAAAAGGTCGAATGGTATATGTACACGTTACCGGTGTGAATAAAAACTAAGTGGATGTAACTTAGGCATTAAAAAATCGAAGAGTTGATCCGCTTAATCTGAACAAAGAAATCATAATAACAAAAAAAGTGATGAAAAAAATGGTTTCGTGAGGAGTGTCATTCACGTAGCGAGAAAAGCAAATAAACGTCTGTACGGGGCGGGTACCCTATTTTATCGAACCGATCTGCTTTATCCGTTATTTACGATCGAGTACCGACGTCTTTAGGTCGGGTTCAAGTTGGTAAACATGATACCTGCCTCGTGACACGTTGTCATTAATTTTCACCATATAAATGTACCCGAACCGTGGGGAACCTTGATCGAAATTAGCCAAATAATAATAGGTCGTTTTAAGTAAAAGATAAAAACGTTCACCAAATTACATAAGTATTTTAATCAAACGTTTACTGGACTTGCGAGTTTAATTAAAAAAGTAAAAAGTTTAAAGTTAAATCAAAAGGTAAAATAAATTTAAAGATAAAAAATTATAAAACAGATAAGTGGTAAAAAGTTAACAAGATAGTTATAGTAATTTATGAGCTTAGCTAAAATTTGTTAAATGTATTTTTTATATAAATTTATATCAAATAAGTTCCCATATACTTAAAGTTTTTGCGTTTCAATATGTGATACTTCATCCGTCCCATAATTATTAGCCTTTTAATAAAAGGGTTCAAACCGTAAAATAGCAACGAACTTTTTTAAATTTATCGATTTGGTACGTGTACTCTCTAAAAGCTGTACAATAGCAACGAACTTTCAATAAGTGTACCGATATGCACATTTTGATGACGTGTCTTACATGAAAGGCTAACACGTGGCACCATGTATAATGTGACACGTCATCAAAATGTGCATATCGGTACACTTATTGAAAGTTCGTTGCTATTGTACAACTTTTAAAGAGTACACATACCAAATCGATAAATTTGAAAAAGTTCGTTGCTATTTTACGGCTTAATCCCTTTAAAAACACACATTTTAAGAAAACACAAAAAAACATAACCAATTAGTTGTGTTGCATAATGACAATTTTACGATCAATTAATTTAATAACTTTTTTAAGTTATATAATAACATCAAGTGATGGTAATATTGTAAATTAGGAACATTTGGACCCGAATCCGCGACTGGAACCGACTCCCGGTAAACGATACGGGAACGGTACCATGAATGAGCAAAAAAATCGGTACCACTAATTCGGTACCAAAATGGGATAAAACCGAAAAATACTTGAAATTTGAGTAGTCATAAGGAAAAGAAACCAAACGTTTAAAACCTAAAAAATACAAAAAAAATAAAACCTAAAAAACAAAAAAAAAAATATTAACACTAAAAAAAAACTACAAAAGTAAAGAACAAAAAAAAAAACCTAAAAACAAAAAAAATAGTAAAAAAAAACTAAAAAAAAAAGAAAAAAAAACAAAACAAACTAAGAAAAAAACAAAAGCTAAAAAAAAAAAGCTATCCTAAAAAAAAAAGAAAAAAACAACCTAAAGAAAAGATAACCTAAAAAAAAGAAAAAAAATACCTAAAAAAAAAAAAACAAACATAACTAAGAGAAAAGACTAAAAAAAAAAATAAAAAAAAAACCCGAAAAAAAAACTAAAGAAAAAAAATAAAAAGAAAAAAACTAAAAAAACCTAAAAAAGCACCTATAAACTAAAAAAAAAACAAAAAAAAATAAAAAAAACATAAGCAACTTAAACTTAAGGGAGGCTAGGGAGGAATAGGAGGGAAAAGAGAGGGGGGAGAAGGAAGAGGGCAAGCAGAAGGACGAAGAAGAATGGGGGGGGGGTGGTGATAGAGAGGGGAGGGGGAAGACAGGTGGCGGGGAGGTGCACGGCGACTCTCTGAGTTGGGGATAGTGTGGGGAGTGACTGGGCGGTTTCTCAGTGAATTTACATGTTCTTTTAATGGTCTGGGGAGGATGGTAGGTGTTGATGTTGATGTTTGTGGTTTGTGGATGATTTCTGATTGAAGTAAGAAATATAGGAGTATCATTTTTAAGATTGTAGATAGAACGGGATTCGACTGATGCAAAACCTCAAACAAACAAACCACCCTAACTACACACACCTCAACAAAACGAACCACCACATCACACTCCAAACACAACACCGTAACAACCATAGCTCCGCACAAATCTAAAAAAAAAAACCCAAACTTATTATTAATCACTAAACACAAATTTACTATCTTTAAATCATCTCGATCATCATCATTGAAAAAATAAAGGTTTTCTTTTTTACATATGCAATAAGACGTCTCTAATATGCACCGTAGTTTGCAATGATTATTAGTTTTAATTACGTATTTATCTAAAATCTGGATATTAATTGCATCAATGATATAGTATTTATAATCGAATTCGCACGTATTAATATACAATATTAGCTTATCGACTCAAGTTGTTAATCACATACGAGTATATTATTAATATATAATGATTATTAGTTTATTATATCTAGTTCACATATATCACTATACATAGTTACATCAATGATTATTAGTTTATTTTGTATCTAATTCGCATAATATTGATTTTATGTAGAGAGATGACATCATTTTTAAAGAAACCTTAATGTTGAATATTGGATGAATCGATCCGTAGTTATGATAATAAACCTTCGGTTCGAAATCACTCGACTAGCATGAAATCTATAATTTTGTTTTTGATCTAACAAAAAACGGGATTACTGGATAGGTAACGATTTCTTGGTACCAACTACCGGTTCTGGTTTTGATACCTGAATCCCGTTCGGTACGGTACCAGTACACCCGTTCCATGCTCGGGAAAAATACGGTACCACCAATTCGGTACGAGTTCGGTACTAAGTTGATACTGTGCTCATCCCTATTGTAAACTTAATTTAAATTCCTTAACCATATTTGAAAGTAAGCAATTAATTTATGACAACTTGAAAAGAAAACATTAACAATAATTATGAAACGAGTCTAAAAAGATATTTAAATAATTTGAGTGGTTGAATGATAGTCATTTTTGAAGTTTGAGAGAAGGTTATAAATAGCGTGAGACGTGGCGCGGTGGCATCGTCAAGCCTCACACTTTAGAAGCATGGCGAATTATGACGTTTTCTAAGACGCGACTTATGGTGTCACAAAATATGAAAATATTTATAAATTTATATCCGGCTTACAAAAAGTGTCGTACGTAAGGAATAAAGTTAAAAAACTATTTTGCATCGATTTTTTTTCAATTCTTATCGAAATTTAATTCAAAAAAACCTACACGCGTCATCTCACGTCACACCTTAAGCTTACGTCTTAGTCTATTGCGTAATGTGGAGGTCACGCCTCGCGTCTTTACGAGGCCCTCATCCCTCGGGGTCAAGATCATGATTCCACAAGCTCCCCTTCATATCATTTTACTAAACACTACCACATTGTTAAATCACATGGGCACCATGAACATATCTGGTCATACTATTTTCCAGTTCTTACAAAGTGAAATCCCCAAAATCTTAGTGATTACAATTTAACATGTAGCACAAAAAGAGAAAATATCACTTTACTAACTTGATTCCGAAATTGCCAAAAACATTAATTTTACCATTGTTTATGTAATTTTCTTTTTTTCTCGTCTAAATACCCTAGATGTATTTCAACCGTGACATGTACTGTTGTTTCTGGATATCAGATATTCGGCTACGGAATACATTATTCCCAACAGCCCTAACATCCTTATCTTGATGACATCTGCTATTATTGATGGAGACAAATTAAGGGGTTGTTTGGTAAAAAAGACGACATTTTGAGAAATGGGAGTGACAATATCTTATCTCATATTATATTAATTGAATGGGCAAATAATTAAATGTTTGTTTATCCTTAAATAAGCAGTAGTGTTGCAGCTCGTACAAAACTGCATATTTAACCCCAAAATACCACATAATTTACAATCGGTACCTCAGCAAGTCCACTATCAACCAACAACTCTCTTCTTCTTAATGCAAGATCTTTTTTCCCACCCGCTGCTGATTTTAAAGTTTCATTTGCATCATTCATGTCCTCATCACCTTCAGCATCTGAAGAGTTAGCTTCAGTTTATGCAAGAGAGGAGTTATGAAACTCTGAAAAGCCACAACACGTTCTTTTACAAAAATAAAGGGTGTCTAACAAAAAACTATTGTTGCTACTAAAGGAGGTACAGATGAATCTAACAAAGACAAAACATCTGGATAAGATAACGTGAGCAATTGGTATGAAGAAGCTGCAACAAAGGGCGTCTTCCATTCTAAAATTACATTAAAATTCACAATTAGTAACATTACCTTCATTTAAATTTAGGAATAAACTATATAACATAAAAATTTATCTAGACGAAGTTTTATTACAAGGCGTGAAAAAATTACCTTATTTAAAATCAGCTCCTTTAGCACCGTTTGGAGTTCACGGAGGATGGCCTTCTTTACTAACAGTATGTCATTAACAATAGAGAGAATACACGCAAGCACCTAGTACAAGAAAAAAAATTAGCAAGAGACAAAATATTCTAATTTTTTATCTCACTCAAATCAATTCCGTGACCTCGACAGAGGGCTTAAAGAAGATTGTTCATACTTACCATACTGCCAAATCTATCTAAAGCTATTTTACTGATGTTATCCTTCATTCCTTTTATATTTTTATCTCTCTTGCAAATATATATAGCTAGATATTTACAACTGATACTTATAAGCATGAAATATAAAAGAATGGGAAACACTTTTGCAGACTTGGGCACTGCCATGCTTAATGCAAAGAATCCCAATCTTTGACCTATCTTTTGTATGGATCATCCGAATAAGAAGTGCACTCGATACATGTTGAATAACGTCTGCTGCAGAGGTCTATCCATACACTTAGTTTTAGAAACACGACTAACGAAACAAAAGGAAATAACGAAAATCAAAACCTTAAATACCTTATCAGCAATTGTTAAGTACTCCACAATTGCCTTGTGTAAGAAGGAGTGATCGATTATTCCTTTTTCTAAAATCGGTTGCAACACAGCTAACATATGCCTCACTACTGCTATTCAGCTTTGCGATAATATCTACCAATCTGTTAATACAAAAGACATTTATGAGACATATGTGTTTGTAAAACAAAGTAACTACCATACATGTAACAAAAGATTACCTGCGCTCTTTCAGTTGGCCTAAATTCTTAAACAACTGAAGCTCAGTAGAATACAGTTCCATTAAAAGAGATTGCTTTTAAGTGGCATTTCCCAGTTGATAAGCATGTTCAACAACTACAAAAGAAAAAAACAAAACGATATCGTCTTCAAAACAACATATCCACAAAGCAGAAACAGTGGGATGTAAGATACAAAGATAATTGAAGAACAGTAGTTTGATAATCTTTAATGAGGAACTAAGAAAAGAGTGTAAAGGATCAATAGATAAATGACAAAATAAAAGACTAATGTCAAATGAATATGAAGTGTCATACCAACTGAACCAACCATATGTCAGAGAAGAAAAGCAACATTTTGTCCATGGAGAGAAGATATGAATTCCGCCACTTGTTCCTTCGAGGCTGCAAAAGTGAGGGTATAGTATAATAATCAACATACCCTATTTCAACTAATAGAAATTTTAAAAGAACACTATAAAGTCTAATACGAACCATTATCCAACATCTTTGTAATGAGATACACTGCGTAAGTGCTACAAGCTAGGGTGAGAAAATGTGGCTTCAACTTCTGATCAGCATTTCTTTCGTCTTGTAAACAATACTTTGCATAAGTCTAAAGCAGAAAGAAGGTCATATTAGTACATGTGTAAAAGAAAAACACGTCAAAAAAACTAAACATAATGAATATTCATTATTAACCTGCAACACACGGCAAGAAACATGGGAGCTGGCAATTTCATGAATTTTTCCCAAATGAACTGTTATCTAAAGTTGCATAATAATATTAACATGCAAAGAAGCAATCAAAGAGTTTTATGTGTTCTTTATTTAAATATATCAATCAACGCTTTAACTCAAAATCAATGATAAAGTTATTTAGTTAGGTACCTTAAATGCACCAGGAAGGACCTTGGCCACAACCATCCAAATCATACACCCTGCTGCGAAGCATTAAAGTGTTTGGATTTGTTTTCTAAACGACCTGTTGGTCGCTTAGAGGCACAAAGTCTGTTGTTGTCAACTTCCTTGTAAATTCTCTTCTGCAATATATAAAGAAAGATACGAAACTCAGTTGTGATACTTCAAATAAAATAGAACTACAACTACAATTTGCAATAAACAACTATTAGAACATAAAATAAACCATGTGTACTGTTTTGGGTAATATTCTGTAGTGATTGCTTTAAGCTCACTACAAACAAATTCATAGAAACCTTTTGAAATCCTTTTTGCAAGCGACTTTACTTTGTTACAAATTTCCTCCATCTGATCAAACTGCTTCAACGGCCAACCTCTGTTTCCATCTCCCCATGCCACTCTAAATAAAACATACCAAATTAAACACATCGCTACTTCCTGAAACTCTCCAGCCTTCTCTAAAAGATTAGCCTCTTTTGAAAGATCACCCCATGACCTCGCTATCATAGCTGCATTAAGAAAATTACCTGATTCTTCTTCCAATAGAAAAAGGTCATCAATGCAGCCTAATGTTTCGATATCATAAAATCAAAAAAATAACACAGTTTCATTAGGTTTTTGAAAGAAAAACAGTTTCATTACCTTTTGAAGATGAGCAACCTGCAAAAAAATAAACCATATGCACACACAAAAACAAAAAAAATAGTTTTAGGGTTTTGAGAGAAAAATTGTCATTTCTTTTTTGTTGTTGATATATTTAGGGATTGATATTAGCTACCATAATAGAAATCGATTTTTTAAAGCAATGCTGCGTTTTCTTTGTGATGTATATATCTAAAAAGAATATTTAAAATATATACCGAATTTTAGAATAAAAGTAATTATCTTTTGCATTACCTTGTATATTTTAAGTTGCAAGATATAATCAAAAAAATCATCTAGTCTAGTGGTTGAGTGGTTTGTTAATAAACAACTCAAGTTCAAATCTTGTAGGCTACAAATTTTTTGGAAAAACGAATTTTACAAAAAAAACTAAAAAACAAATTTAACCAAAAAAATAAAAAAAATGAATTTTACAAAAAAAAACTAAAAAATGAATTTAACCAAAAAAATAAAAAATATAGTAATGACATAGACATGCATGATGACATGGCATTATGATGTGGCATAAACTGTTCAAATGTCTCATGTTATATATAATGTAGAGATATATAAGATGATCAGCGACAATGATGTTACTGAACAAAATTTTGGGGACGAATATATACATTTCAAAATGCTCCGCCGACACGCGCAACAGCCGTATCGCTCGTTTCAATCAATTAGAAGTTTAGAACATAAATATGAAAAAAGTCCGTAGATTAACTACCAAATAATGTTAAAATCAATCATAGAAAACTAACACAATTTCAGCATGAGAATGTATGATTTATGCAAATTATAAACTTGTATCAGGTGAGTTATTGAGCAAGTAAGTTTTTATAACGACATCTAACTATTTCAAATGGGATGTGATTTGTACCCTTTTTTTTCCATCTACCACTAAAGTACACCTGCTGATGCACATAGTACAACACACAGATGTATATTTAGTGGTGGATTGCAAAAAAATTGTGTATACAAATAACCTCCCATTTCAAATATATATCTTACAAATCATTATGACGTGTCTTAAGTAGAAGCTGGAATCATAACCATTTAGTTGAGAGACTTCTTACACATCATAAGGTATCATTAATCACAAGTTATTTGATTGAGCACTTAAATAGGCTTTCACATCCCTGATAATTCCAGTTGATTGAACTCACTACTAAAATCGACTGCCAAACATCATCACGTCATGAAGTTTCATAAACACAAGCTTCAAAGACTCTACATCCCCAAAGGGTGAATACCGAATCACAATTGTTCTATATACTAAAAGACGTTGTACAGTAGCTACAGTGTAGCTACAATACAAGGCTCATTTTAGTCCAACAAACACAGCAGCTCAAGGCCCACTTTCGTTCCATCATATGTATATCAGTTCACCTCCTCATCATATGTGTTATCAACCTACCATCTTCCAAACATTTCTACTTACACTTACAAATTGAAGGTTCTTCTCACCTCCATCCATCATTCTTACGAATCATCACAGGAAAATCAACCATTACATCATCCTCCCTCCCATCGTCCTACCCATCATGTTACAAACGCCATAATCACCTCTGTCACAAAATCCTCAAAACCCTTGAACCCTATCCTGACACGACCCGACCCGACCCGACCCGACCTGTAACACCCTCAAATCTGGGTAGCAGCGGAATGTTGAATATCCGAGGGCGTTACTTCATAGATCAATAGCACAAGGTACAAGAACGACCACTAACGTGTCGTTTTTAAAAAGATACATCGGATTAACAAAATACTTGTTCATTACATAAGCTCATGGCTTCAAATAGTTCGACAATATAAGTAAAGATTTCGGTTTATAACAAATGTTCCCAAAATGTAATACGCCCAAATCTTTAGAACTAACTCTTTCCAAAGAGTGACCCCCAATGTATCTGAGCACCCCGTGCCTTATTGACCTGAGAAAACATGCTTATGTAAATCAACAGTAGGACCGCAAGATTTATAGGTTTATGTAAATCAACAGTAGGACCGCAAGATTTCTAAGTGTATGATTAAGCAACAAATGCAAACATCATAAAAAGTAATTACGTCTACCTAAGCTCATGACACTGAAGCTCGACATGTATGAAGGCAATAAATTGCCAACATTACCTGTGAATGATGTTCTAACCTGAAACATCCCAAATCCGACATGGTATACGTTTGTTGTCCGGCAAACCGGCACAGTGAGCGCTACTTACCCAAACGGGGATGTCAATCCCAAATAGATTGATTTATAACACTCGCGCTTATAATTACACTTTTAGTCTTTTAACTTTACAAAGTTACACTTTAGGTCCTTATAGGTTTGAAACAGCCCCCTAGTTTCCAGAATTGACAGAAACAGTCCATGGACTTGTTAAATTTAGTAAATGACTGTTTTGACCCTTAAGTTTATAAATTGGCACTTTTAGTCCTCCGACTTTGTAAAGATTGCATTTTTACTCCAATTAAATCCCAACAAGTGGCATTATGTTTAATTAAGTCCAAATAAGCCATATAAGCTGCCCTAGCTTATAAATAAGCTTTAACGAGCTTATTTTGGCTTAATGGGCCTTATTGGGCCCATTAAAGTCCATTAAGTGTTCTAAAGGTCCATTTAGGTTTTAAAAAGCACAAATGCCTCCATTAAGCTTATTCAAGTCGGTTAAGTTGAAAATAAGCTCGGGAGAGCTTATTTTGGCCTTTTTCGAGCTTATTGGGCTCGTGAGCCCAATATCTCAACCCGAATTGAATACAAAGGTCCACTTAGCATTCCTAGCTTATTTTCTACCTTTTTTAAGCTTATTAAATCTGTTTTTGGTCTAGCTTATCCAAATAAGCTAATAAGCTCTCGTTAATGGGCTGTTGGGTCCATTAAGGGTCCGAATGGATTTTAAAGGTTTCGATTTGATCCATTAAGGTCTGTTAACTATATATGGGTCCATTAACTCCATCTAGCTTATGATAGTTCATCAATAAGCTGCTTTGAGCTTATTGTGAGCTTATCACTCGAATAGGGCTCGTTAATATGCTAGTGAGTCCATTAAGGGTTCGGTTGGGGCTTGTCACGACATGACAAGATCCATGTGAATCAAATAAGCCTTATAGACCTCTAAATAAGCTTGGAGTGCTTATCATTAAGCTAAAAATTCAAAGGAAATGGGATGTTGGGCTCTCGCACTGGGCTGCCAAGCCCCCAAGTAACCCGCAAGCTCCCTTGGTTCACTAGTTCGTTCTTAGGATTTTTAACCGTCTCATTTTACACTTCTTAACTATAACTTATTACATTCATTCGATTAATAAGCTATTTTACGGGTTCCTTAAGCCAAAGGTTTCGTTTACATTGAAAGTTTACGTATAGGATTCGTGTTTTTATCAAGAACGACCTCATGAACACCTTGGCTCATATTTGTAGGTTTCTATGAAACTTTTAAGCTCTTGCTCGATATTAGACCGTGGTTCTTTCATGTTAGCACCACACAAGGCATAGTATATGTTTAAGATTGGGGCGTGAACCATGCATGGGTCGAACCATGCATGTTCACGTTCTCATATGTTATACAACTCAGAGTTACGCGACATATTGGCTATATTATGAAAGTAAAGAAGTGAAAAATGGCATAAAGGCTTAGTTGTGACTTACAAGGGTCCTAAGGTTATTAGTACGTGGATTGCGAAGTAAACCCAAGTCGTATACACCCAACCGTGTATACTTTAAGCTCCAAAGCTTGTAAACCCAAATCCTTAGGCTCTTACACGAGTATTTAGTATCTCTTGAACACTTAGAGGGAAATGTGGCTTGTGTATGGGCTTGGTTGCGTGAGATTCGAAGGTGTGAGGATAATTGAGAAAGGTTTAGCTTAGTGATAGTGGTTTTAGAGTTTTAGAAGTGTTCAAGTGTCAAATGTATATGGGTATTTATAGACTTAGTGACTAGTTAGCTTTCCTTGGTCCTTAACCAAACCATACGAGCCCTAACTTGGTGGTTTAGAGGTTTTCTAGTTAATTACCCATGGTATTTGTAATACTCCTAAGTACACTCTTTAATTACTTGCATAGTGTACAAGTTCTAGCTAGATTTAGGAAATCCCAAGGATTTGTGGTTTGTTCTTGGTTAACCGCGGCACAAAAGGAATCAAGAGGAAAAATGGTTCTTAACCAATGTGTAAAAGACTAGTAGGAGACCATTAGGACAAGTATTAATGAGAACTAGAATGTACAAGTACTTGTGAGGATCATTAGGAGATTTATTTAGCTAGTAAACACCAATGACGATTTTTCTTATGGGTTTTCGTACCCATACTCGGCTAACTTTGGGTATTAACATAAGATTTGATTAAATTTTGTGTTTAACCATTAAAAATGAGTATTGGTTTGAGTCTAGGTAAGTCTAGGTATTTCCGTGGTGTGTCTAAGTGTATTTTATTGCGAAATGTAAGCCATTTACGTGACCAATAAAAATAAAATGAGCAATTTCAATAATTATCTTCCTAATAATTACTTGACACTTGCTTGATGAAAACCTTGATTTTATTTGGTGACCGTTTGCGTTAAATGATTATTTCTAGTCTACGCGATTTAGCTTAAAAGTTAAAATTAAAAGTAAACGCGTATCAGACTAAAATAAATTATGATCATTAATAGAGTCGTACAATGACATGAAAATGAGAAATGTTACAATCTACATGTACCACTGAAGGGGAAATGTTTACAAGTTGTTCATCCACAGAAGACCCCTATTTGATGATGACAAAAAAGGGAAGAAGATTTGATGATTTTCAACTTGATGATTCTTGGTGGTATAGCATGGATTAAGAGGAAGTTTCATTCATATATTTACTTCAGGGGAAGTTCATACTTATTTGGTTTTGTCATTATCAACTAGGGGAAGATTGTTGGGAATTATATTTGAGTTGATAAAGACAAAATAATGAATGAAACAAGATGGAAACAAGAAGGACCAAAGTCATCATTATAGAAGTCTTCAAAAGATAAGAATTAGAAGATTCTCTCAGATTTGGTCAAAGATAAAGATAATATTTAATTGATTTTCTTATTAATTATCTTTATTAGTTTCTATGTAAACTTTGACTCCTTATACTATAAAAGAAGGTCTAAGGTATGTAGTTTATGCATCCAGAATAGAATAGAATAGCAGACTTCTCAATGAGAGTCTAGCAAAAGCGTGTGTGTACACGTTTAGTAGTAGTAGTAGTTAGTTTATTAGATAGTTGGTGTAGCCTCATTTATTCTGATAAAATATAATGAAGGCTTCAATGTTCGGTTAAAACCTTGTTTGATAATATTGTGTTCTTTATTATTCCGCTGCGTGTTCAATATTATATGTAAAACCTATCCTAGATGGGCTAAACGATTCTCAACAACATACATAAATGTATGAAGCTATAATACCTGATTCTGAGCAATTAAAACCGCCTTAAGATAAAAACATAGAGCAATTAAACATCAATCTCAAATGGAGTTAATTTATTCATCTCATAATGCTTTACTGCAGATAGCTGATCGGGCGACCGAAAACATTACAAAATATGCAATTGTTCTATCATCTTTACAATCTCATCCATTGTACGGATGTAATCACACAAACTTAACCAAGCATTATCAAAGCAGCAACAAAGGCTATCCAACCAACCTTGCACCGCCATAATGGCACCAACCAACATAATCACAAAGATGTGTACAACTCACATTTGGAAACAGGGTTTGACTGCCATGGCTGCAAGCCCAACAAAAGCTCATGAACCACGATTGGTTCGCATTCTACCACATTCCATATAGATTTCACCTTTTGGGTATTAACATCGTCACACGCAATTAGTAGCGGCAATGAAAGGATCGGTGGCATCAAAGAACCGCAATCCGAATGTATAAGCAAGCCCGAACCATAATTCTTAATTTTTAGCAAAAACAACAACAATCTCGGCAACAAAATTTGCTTTTATTTTTACACAGCTTAAGCAGGGACAAAATATAAGCAACCCAAGTTCAAAAGTGCAAATGTAGCCAAGATATGATGTAAAAAATATCTATAGGCTTATTTTGCAGCTGGTCACGATCTAAGTAACTTTGAATTTATCTATTCTTATTATGGGTTTTATATAAAATACATACTTGGAAATATCATGTGCGATTTTATAGCAGATTTATGGTTTTTACAATTTTTAAATCATGTGTTATTGAGAATGATTTGTAACATTTGATTGTTGTGCTTGGTGTTTGAGCTAACGTCTTCAAAAGCTACAAAATTACAACTAGAAAGTAGGGTCAAAACATTTTTAAGGTAGGTGGAAGATTGGGGAACGATTAACTTAAGGAGGTATTAAATAGCTGATTCATTTTGTGTTCAACTTCACTTGACAAATGGTCATTTCTTGACCTCTAGGCTCAACTGTTGTGATTGTGCAAATGCTTTTTGGTTCTTGTGTGTGATTAATCCATGATGATATGATCATTATACGTATAGTAGAGTTATCGTATAAGTAATGAATGATGTGCTGATTTTATTGGTTAGGAACGGCATGACTACATATTGAATACCATAAAGAGTGATATAATCCATGGATATTATCTTTTGAAGAAAGTAGTTGTTTGTTGGAAGTTTTGGTACTGGAAAAGAATAGCATATAATCGAGATGAAAGAGTGAAACATTTCCTCAAATCACATGACAAGAAGAATAATGTGCGTTAACACAACCACTTTGATGTTAAGTTCTTCCACTTGAACGAAATCGTCAAACTACTAAAATGTCAGTTGAGATTCTTATTCTCAAGGTACACTTTCGTTCTTGGGAAGATGATTTCAAAAAAAGGTAATTTCTATACAACGATTTCAATTTGCTGAAATTTTTTCCTTAAATGTTGGCTGCTAAGTTGTTTGATTTTGGAACAGAAAGTAAGGTCGCTAGATGGAGGTAACAGTATCTAAAGTGCGTCATTCAAGTAGAATACGTAACGACGGCTGATCCGTCACACAGTCTTCATAAACCAACCTCCTGGTATCCCCAACATGAAAAAGGTAAGTACTCTATTTATTTCTGTACTTTCTGTTATTTGCAAACTGTTCATTCATTTTCTTTCCGTTTTGCGTTTCAATATACACTTCGTAATTCATTACTATTTATACCCATAATGTGTTTGTTTCTCCCTCACCTGCTACATTGAGACATCTTGAGTCTTTATCTTTAGTAATTTATAGTTCCATTCATTTCTTTTGTTGCAGTCGAGTGTGCTGCGTCTTTTATTTGATCATTTGGAGGATGAAAAACAAACCACAATATCAAGGGTGTGTAGGCCGTACAACCTACGGAAGTACGTGACTAGTCTATTGGATACATGGTAATGTTTCTTTTAACAAAACAAGTTTAGGTTATTGTTTGAATATATTCTTACGATAATACCGTCTTTTTGTAGGCTTGAGAGGGAGTAGGGTGTTGGTTTGCATCAGACCATAAGCTAATTGGTGGAAACAAATTCACTTATGAATGCGGCTCTATTAGAGAGGATTTACGGTTCAATAGATTGTGAGTCTCTATTTTATTTGATTCATTGATATTTTGAGATTTAGGACCTTTTTACATACATTAATGACATTTTGCTGTGATCTTACCTCTTGACATTTGTGTTGTTTGAATAGTAATGTGGTTCATGTGTGGAAATCTCTGAATATGGCCATGCGCGAATTAGGTAAGATCATTGCTTTACGTCATTTGCGGTTAAGGCATCATATAAAATCAATATTTAAGCTTAAATGTAATGTGGGGTATACTACTTACTTGACTGATGTTCTGCAACATTAAGCTCATTACCAGGGAAACATCGTTCAATTGATATTAGTTTAAATCAATATTTTGGATCCTTAAAGTCAAAGCCACAATCTTCATATACAGTCTTGAGTAAGTATAGTAGTTTGTAAAGATATGTTTATGGTGAGCCCCATAAGATAACTACATTTTAATGGTGATTGTTTTCGATGGATGGTATTTTGTTGACAATTCAGGTACGTCGAGAATGGTTCTCTTGCAAACATTATTAAGCCAAATAGTTTGGGTATGTTCTTAATTATATCATTGGTTAATTCTTTATTGTTCCTCAGGTTTGTTGTCCTTAAATTTATATATACCATTGGACCAGAATTTGCTATAATCAGTTTTGAAATGTGAATAGGTTCTGGATGGCTTAGTTTATATAACATTCAACCTTATTTTACTTATGATTATGTTTTATTATTTTGGTGTTTGCGCTAGGACGAACTTAACTGAACTATTAACTGGACCGCAAGATCTGGACTGGACTTTAATATTGAACTAATGGCGTAATGCTATTTGTATTTGATCAGAAGTTATGTCAATTATGGTACATCCCGGAACTAGAGCAAGGTAAAGTCAAATACTTATGTTGGATTCCTTAATGATATGACATCTAGAAAATTGTTTATATATGGCTTTTATTTTGTTAATCTGTTTGGTTGACTTAATTTGGCCCATCGCGCCTTAATATTGGTGTATTCGCTAGGACGAAACTTCAACTGAACATTTCACTGGACCGCAAGATCTGGAACTGGACTTTAATTGAAATAATGGCGTAATGCGATTTGAATTTGATCAGAAGTTATGTCAATTATGTCATCCCGGAATAGAGACTAAGTTTAGCTAAATACCATTTGAGACTAAGTTAGCCCCGCCGCAACGCACGGACAGTCTGCCAACTTGTTATATACATATACTATAGATGGAATAAAACTACGTCATTTTACCATGGGCTATTCAAAAATTGTCTGCCAAAAAAAGAGAGATCAAGCCCAAAATAAATATAACAAATCTTTATCAAAGGCTCTTCTCATGAAACTTCCAGACCTTCTCATTTTTCTATAACTGATAAACCCTCTTCGACCTCCCCAAAACACATACATAATGGTTTCCCACGAAAATTTATCAGCCGCACACACACACACACGCAGTGGTTCCACCGCCCCACTATCTATATCAATTTTGTTGGATTTTTTTCTTATCAGTGTAATCTTTTTTAAATTCTTGAACAGGGACCCTGAATTGAAGAAAATTGGAACTCCTT
>BQNB010027816.1:0-52030 GCA_026074375.1 Tanacetum coccineum
CAATTGCAGCCTCGTTGGGACATACGACCCGGGAATATCTCTTCCGGAATCTTTTTATCATTGATTTGCCTAGTAGTAGTATTATATATACGTATACTACCAGGCGAACCAGTCACAAATAACTATCCTTAGTTGCTCATCAATTTTTTGTTCCCGTTCAGTTAATTCAAACCTGGCCCGTCTTTCATACAGTTCAACTTGTTCCTTATATGTGGCAAGTTCAGCATTTAACAAGTTATTAGCTACTGTATTCCTGCCCTATCGAGTCAAGGAATTCCAGATCAACAGGACTAATCCAGGGATGAACACCAGATTTTGGTCGAAAAAAGATGTGGACAGGAGCAAGGACTTCATATTCGCTATCCAGAAATGGCTAAAGACACGACGTATCTTTCGGAATCTGGAGAGCTTTGTGGGTGGAAGGATCCGAGAAGGCGACTACCGGTTGCTGAAGAGAACCGAATGAGGGGTAGTCTGTTTAATACGTTGTTGTAATATGTACATTACTATGTAGTGTCCAAAACTGTAACTTAGGCTTGTATATTAAGTAACTATCTGCTTCACATTCGGATTTTATAAACCGGACACACTTTCTCCCAAATTTTCTTAAACTTAAATCAATTGAGACCCAAAATCTCAACGGATTTGAAATTTTTGCTCGGGGGAGAAAATGTGATTTAATTATGAAAATCTGATATAAAATGTGATCTTTTAAACTCAAGTGTAGGCTCCTCCATATGTGCTAAACTTTTTCGAATATCGATGCACATATTAAGGGGGAGCGAATGGTATATGATGGCGAAGAGAACAGTACCAAAAGACCGACCCCGTATTTACTTTATCGGAGTTATAAGGATGGTATGGTTAGGTACATGTTCCCATGATCCCGCCAGAGCCGGAGGGATCTACCCAGGGACAATCCACTAGTTAGTGTAGATGTCCTTAGGTATGATTACAAAAGGAGTTATGTGAGAAGAAGGGAATAGTGCGGACTGAGATGGAGCTAGTACTGGAATAAACCCAACAAGGTTCTAGTAATGAAGTCTCGGTAAGCACTGAAGGGGTTGAAGAATGAAAAAGAAATGTTAAGATAAAGGGTGAAAAGAAAGCAGCCCTCCTTAAACATTAGGCAGAAACCGGGTCAATACATATGCTGTCAGAATCACAAGGTTGATTGCTGACATTGAAGACAAGTATCATGGACCCAGTGATACGCTGCACAACCCTCCCTAGCTACTCAAGATCCCTCAAAGGATTCTTGTTTCATTTCTCACGGAGATCAATACAATTCTATCGTCTCACTCACTCCGAGTTAGTCGATATTGAAAAGGTGGCAGTCCGCTCCAGCCTCCGACCACTAAAACCAAAAATGCACTATTGAGTCTAGAGCCTTGAGATCATCCAAAAGTCTCGCTAGGACACTTATCCATAATGTGCTTGTTTCTCACACACTGTGACAACAAGTAAAGATTTTAAGAGTCCTTCGCATTATCCTCGTGGTATTGCCAGAACATCCGAGTGATACAAAAGTACTCACGATGAAGATGGAAATCCTTCTAGAGCCAACATCAAACAAGCTCTGATACCATAAATGTGAAGGGCCAATTGTGTCGCTTTCCCGAGTTACTCAAACCCAACAAGGTTCTAGTAATGAAGTCTCGGTAAGCACTGAAGGGGTTGAAGAATGAAAAAGAAATGTTAAAGATAAAGGGTGAAAAGAAAGCAGCCCTCCTTAAACATTAGGCAGAAACCGGGTCAACACATATGCTGTCAGAATCACAAGGTTGATTGCTGACATTGAAGACAAGTATCATGGACCCAGTGATACGCTGCACATCCCTCCCTAGCTACTCAGGATCCCTCAAAGGATTCTTGTATCATTTCTCACAGAGATCAATACATTTCTATCGTCTCTCTCACTCCGAGTTAGATGATATTAAAAAGGTGGCAGTCTGCTTGATTAGCAAGTTTTATATACCTAAAATATATCACAATATAATATAATCCTAACACAAAGTTATGAAAGATATATGGACTTCAATAAAAATGACTAATTAAAACCTTGTATTACTCGGTGGCCGTGTAGTTTACAAAATTAACAATGCAGAGATAAACTTATGTAGTACTGGGTTCAAAAATAGTATATGTGTACCGTGATTTCATCCCATAGTTTATTTCTTGATTCTGGACCCACCTTCTTCCAGGATAGAATATGCAAACCTATATGCTCACGAACCATGTCTCCTAAAAAACTCAAAAACAATGCTTTGTGTTTTCCTGATATCCTATTCAATGCATCGAAGGTTACACTGAGCTTTACTCCACCGGGTTTTCCATATTCCCTGCGAAACTTGCATAACCTGGTTATGCCCCTCTTAGCATAACCATTTGAATGGTTATTTTCATCATCCTAATACACATGACCAATGACCCATATGAATTAGCTAAAATCACCGGTCATGCATGGGTTCCATTACAATATAAACCAATTCAACCCAATGCACATGACCCTATTGTTAATTACCCATTGTCACCAGTCATGGATGTGTCGTAACATGACACTCTAAGCAACTACAACCCAATGTATATGACCCATATGATGTCAAATACCCATTAATGAATGTGACTAGTGATATCCTAATGCACATGACCCATGACCCATATGAATTAGCCATAATCACCGGTCATGCATAGGTTCCATTACAATATAAGCCACTACAACCGAATGCACATGACCCATGATCCATGTTAATTACCAATTGGCACCAGTCATGATGTGTCATAACATGACACTCTAAGCTACAACAACCCTATGCATATGACCCATATGATGTCAAATACCCATTAATAAATGTGACCAGTGATATCCTAATGCACATGACCCATGATCCATGTTAATTACCAATTGTCACCAGTCATGGATGTGTCGTAACATGACACTCTAAGCGCAACTACAACCCAATGCATATGACCCATATGATGTCAAATACCCATTAATGAATGTGACTAGTGATATCCTAATGCACATGACCCATGACCCATATGAATTAGCCATAATCACCGGTCATGCATGGGTTCCATTACAATATAAGCCACTACAACCCAATGCATATGACCCATATGATGTCAAATACCCATTAATGAATGTGACCAGTGATATCCTAATGCACATGACCCATGATCGACCCATATGAATAATTAGCCATAATCACCGGTCGTGCATGGGTTCCATTACAATATAAGCCACTACAACCCAATGCACATGACCCATGACCCATGTTAATTACCAATTGTCACCAGTCATGGATGTGTCGTAACATGACACTCTAAGCGCAACTACAACCCAATGCATATGACCCATATGATGTCAAATACCCATTAATGAATGTGACTAGTGATATCCTAATGCACATGACCCATGACCCATATGAATTAGCCATAATCACTGGTCATGCATGGGTTCCATTACAATATAAGCCACTACAACCCAATGCACATGACCCATGTTAATTACCCATTGTCACCAGTCATGGATGTGTCATAACATGACACTCTAAGCAACTACAACCCAATGTATATGACCCATATGATGTCAAATACTGAATGTGACCAATGATATCCTAATGCACATGACCCATGATCGACCCATATGAATTAGCCATAATCACCGGTCATGCATGGGTTCCATTATAATATAAGCCACTACAACCATGTTAATTAACCATTGTCACCAGTCATGGATGTGTCGTAACAGGGAGGTCGACCAATACTCATTGATTAATCCCGCTTAGAACGATTACAAGCTACAGGCAGGTCGATCGCCCGATTATCGATTCGTGATTTTTTCAACCTTTGCTATTGTTACGTTAAATTTTATGGTAAACAATTAAAATAATTTTTATTCATAACTATTATCGTGGCTAAAAGTATTTTCCCGATTAATCCCTCCTAGAATGATTACAAAAGATACCGGGAGGTCGACCGCCCATCTATCGATTCACCATTTTTGCAACCGTTTCTATATTATCGTGGCTAAAGGTATTTTCCCTCCGATATTTTCGTGAAATATTTCGTAAAATTCGTGAAGCTATAGGGAGGTCGACCGCCCGACTATTGATTCGTGATTTTTTCAACCTTTGCTAATATACGTTTAAATTTTGTTGGTAAACAATTATAAAACTTGTATTCACAACTATTTCATGGCTAAAATGTATTTGCCTGATTACATCCCTGCCTAGAATGATTACAAAATATACGGTGGGTCGACACCGCGCCCGTTCTATGCGATTTCACAATCTTTTGCAACCTTTTCATATTATCCTGGCTAAAGGTATTTTACTTCGATATATTTCGTTGAAATATTCGTTAAAATTCTGTTGTTATGGTATTCCCCCAAAAATTTCAAGAATCATATTCCCCTAGAAACAACTCCTGTCACCCGCCACAACTCCCTTTCATCTCATCATAAATCTTGTCACCACCACAGCTCTCATCACGTCACTCTCTCATCTATCGATGTCACTCTCCCGTCATAGACCCACCACTCCCGTCACCACTAGTAAGTATTATGTTTCTCTTTTGAACACATCGCTATAAAAAAAAACGTTATGTTTATGATTCTATAATTGAAATGTCTTGATTTTGCTGTAATTGAAAACATTTGTTTTATGATTTTTCTTGTAAATTATGTCATATTTCTTGGTAAAATTAGCTAGTTAATTGGTTAAAATATATAAGTAGCCATGTTAAGCCTATTACCACATGAACATGGAACCAGAATTGGGACTAAATGAATTAGGGTTCCTGGATGGGTGATATTTACAAGGGGAATAGGTGGTTGAAAAAGCTATAAATTGGCCTCAACCAACTATCTTAATTGAAAAAATAAATGTCAAGTTACCAGAATATGTTCTTATATTGTGAGTTTATATTGGTTTTTGTTCACCGGACCTTTAAACTAACGATGGCGGGTGACATGCAGGGACCACATTTTATAAACATGGACAAGTTCTTGATGAAAAACGTAAAGGATCAGCAAAAAAATCTTATGTTGATTGGTGTAGCAGTGTTTACTGATTATGCAGTACACAAAATTGCAGAAGACGGGGAACATCAAACCCATGATGTTAATAAAAAAAAACATATTTACATTCAATGTCCGTGTACCAAATGTTTTTAAACCACATAGAGCATAAAGGTGAGGAAGCTGTAGTACCATTTATTATACAGACTGGATTGATATTAAGCTACACAAAGTGGACTAAACAGGATGAAGAGATAAAAACCATCAACTAAGTTACCCCAAAACATGTTAAATGCTACAACAAAGTTTGTTGAACTACATGGATTTTGCTTATATCCTAACAGATGGCAGCAAGCACACAGTAGAAAATGGTTAAGCTACAACAAGATAATTTTGATTGTGGATGACCTTGTCAAGTTTCAAGAACAATAATTAGACCGCAAATAAGCCCTCTTACAAAGGAGTCCTGACTTCACAAGTTGTCCGCAATGGTTTAAATACCCAACTTGAAGTGCTAAATATGGAGCTTTTGATTAAGTTTCTTCAATGAATACTAGGCTTTGATAAAAAAGATTGCTACCTGCTTAGTAACGAATGGTGGAAAAAACAATCAAGCCAAAAAAGTTATGAGAGATTGATGGGGATCAGGATACAAAAAGATACATGTATGTATCAACAAACTGCCTTCTTTACTGGAAGAATGACAAGGATCTGACTGCGTGTCGAACTTGTGGGAAATCAAGATGGTAGGTGGATAAGAAGTACAAAGAATCGTGTACGAAAACTTTCTAGCAAAAGGTAATGTGGTACATTTCCAATCATACCAAGACTTAAAACCACTATTAGATAGAAAGTAATTTCGAAGATTTAAGATGGCACGCGACTCGGAGGATACAGTTGGTGTATGTTACATCACCCGACAAATTCACATGCATAGGCGTACCATAGATGAGAAAATTCCCTGAAATCGTTGAGATAAAAGAAAATCTACGGCTAGGAATATCAGAAGATAGCGGGTTACATCACACGGGAAACAGGCATCATAGTGTATGGCCAGTTTTAACTGTCATATATAACCTTCCTCCATGGTTGTGTATGAAAAGAACGTTTATCAACCTTTCGGTATTAATATTGGGATACCCGGGAAATGATATTGATGTTTTTTTAGAACCGTTGGTTGATGATCTACATACCTTATTCAAGACAGGGGTTGATACGTATGATGCTTCCAGAAAGATACTTCAATCTACGTGTCGTGTGTTATGGGATAATAATAAGATTTACCTGCACTTAGTTACATATGTGGCTACCGTACAGTGGATTTCACAAGGTTGTGTCGTATGTGGGAAAGATACAAATGGTGTTAGACTTTCGGCCTCAATTCGAGCAAAGTTTATGTTGGTCACAGACGATATTCTAACCATTATAACCATCTGTTCAGAAAGCAAAAGAAAGGCTTTAATGGAAAACAAAGAATTTCTCCAGGCTCTATTTAATTCCAATGACTCCTGGGAAACAAAAAATATACAACGAGGTAAAACATATTGAAAATAAGTGGGGAAAAGGAAAACAACAAACAATATGCATCAGAAAACCAAGAAGATACGGAGAGGCAAAGTGGTGGTAAGATTCAAAGCAAAAAGAAACACAAAACAGGGAAGAAGAGGTAGTAGTTCAAGCAAAGTAAACGGACAAAACGGTGTGAATTGGAAGGAATTACAACATTTGGTTCGAAAACTTAACGTATTGGAGGCATATCCAGTTCCCAAATTGTATTGATTTTATGCAAGTAGAAAAGAAATTGTTGTTGACGAGTATAGTCGAAACGCTGCTTTACATGTTCCGGGAAAGACGAAAGATGGATTGAATGCTCGATTGGATCTGGCTGAGTTGGGGGTAAAACCAGAGTTGTTTGCTATGCAAGATGAAGACAAAACAACACTACCTCCAGCAGGTTACACATTAACGAATGCTGAAAAAGACATCTTTTGTGAAACGTTACACAACATCAAGGTACCAGAAGGCTATTGTTCAAATTTCTCTAGTTTGGTCAACCTAAAGGATAGGAAGCTCATTGGCCTTAAATCGCATGACTATCACATGCTAATGCAAGAGTTTTTTCCCATTGCAATACGTTTAATCATGCACCCACCCACACGATATGCTATTATCAGGTTTTGCTTTTTCTTTAAATCGATATGTAGCAAAGAAATCATATTGCAAGAACTAGATAAGATGCAAGCAGAACTGGTAGTGACACTGTGCCTACTCGAGAAGTTCTTTCCTCCGTCATTTTTTGATATTATGATACATTTGACTATGCACCTAACTAAGGAGGTAAAATTATGTGGTCCCATATGCTTTCGGTGGATGTATCCCTTCGAAAGATGTATGAAGGTTATTAAAGGACACGTGCGAAACAGAAATAAACCAGAGGGATGCATTGCTGAGGAGACTATTGCGGAAGAAACAATAGAGTTTTTTAGCGAATATCATAAATCCATGGAAACTATTGGTATCCCACCTGATAAACATGAAACTTATGAAAATGAGGAAGGAAAGCCATTGTCGGCCGGCAAATCAAGTGAAGTTTCTGCGGAACTCTTTCAGAAAGCACATTTGTATGTAATACAGAATACAGATGAAATTGTACCGTATATCGAGTAAGTATTACTAACGATGATCTATTTTCCATTACTGTAAAATGTTCTATCAAATATAAATATATCAAAGACATTGTTTCATGCAAACAAGTAAAGTTTTGAAATAGAAAAACCGCGTAACGAAATAGCATTATTCTAGAGAAGGTGCACAGTAAATCTTTTGCTAAGTGGTTACAGCGATGACGGTAATTAATCGATGTTTATTTATATAGTGTTTGTTTTGTTCATTCCTTAAATTTGAAGCTAATATATACGTGTAATGAAATTCAGGTGGAGAGAGTGTAGCGATCGACAAAAGAAAGTTGTTATCAGAAACTGTAAGGTGGATATCATATGGACCACGCGCCACCGTAGTGAAATACGATGCATATATACATCAATGGGTTTACCTTTCGTACGAAATGTCATGATGGCAAAAGTTTACTAAAAAATGAGCGCAATGATCTGCACATATCTAAAGATGTTGCAACACAGACAAGCATACTATTATGTGTTTTACAAGATATATGGGTACTAGATTAAAGTTTCAGGTAAATTCATTCTTTTCAATTATGATATGGGTTAATCACAAAATCTGGGTGGTGTGAAACGAAGATAAACTTGGGTTTACCATTGGATCGACCTGAATAATTTAGGCCACAAGTTGATCCGTTCGTTTGCCTCAATAGCCACGTACATGTGTTTTATATGGAACTGACCCAGTAGATAAAAATTTGTCTATTTCTTTAAGGCACACATCCAGAATACAAAGATACGTATGACGAAGTCGATGAGGAATTTAGTACCGTCATTCACCATCGCAAGATAACGTATTGCTCTTGTGATCGAGTGACTTGGTAATGAAATCACGAGATGACTACTATCGAAACGGCTGTGGCGGTGTTTGTGATACGATAATTAAGTGAACCTGTCATGCTCAAGTTGTTCATGCAAATACTCTTGTGATATGATTTAAATTTTATCTATTAATTTTTTACATCCTGTTTGGTTTATATGTGTGTACTGCTGAACTCATTTAGTACTGCCAGGCAATAGTTAGTGCTGCCAGGCATGTCAGCTGTAATGGTTGTTTAGTGTTAATAATGTTCAGTTTGTGTCTGTGAATTAAGGTTATGATAAGTATGAAGGATGTATGGAAGTTTTGCTGGATAATCCTAATTAATGAAAGTTATGATGTTTATTAAAGTTCAGGTGTTGTTTAGTTCTTATTAATATTTAATTTTTTATCGCTGTCTTTGAATTAAGGTTATGATAAGTATTGTATGAAAGTTTTGCTGGATAATCTGAATGACAGTTATGATGTTTAGAACTGGTTAAACTAGTTCATACTGCTAGGTTAAACCTAATACTGCTAAGGTAAGTTAAAATGGCTAAGCTAAGAACTGAACTGATACATTAATTAATGATAACACACATTAATTCATTCCACCCACCACCGCCTAACTATCCCTCTACCCCCTTAAACTCTTCCACCCATTCATAACACACATTAATTCATTTCACCCACCAAAATCGTTCAGCTACAGTAATCCCTAACACTTTTTCATAAACCCTAATTTCAAACATGGCAAATCAGAACGGTAACTTTATTATCTTCTTTTTTTCCTTATTTCCTTTTTTGCTTATTTTTTAGCTTCTCTGCTAATGTGTGTCCATTATATGTTTTTTTCAAGCTTAACTGCTCATATGTGTTGCTGTGTGTTGCTTATCTGCTCATGTTTCTTAGAATGATAACCTTTTTCGAATCCCCTTATATTTCTTAAAACACAGTATATAGCAGTTTAAGGGTGTTTGGATTAAAAATTTAGACCCATATGCATTAGGCCAAACATTAGGAAGGAGTGTTTGGGAGTTCTATTGTGAAAAACCAATAACTGATTTTGATCTTTGCTAAGGATTTAGAGTAGGTAGTAAACCATTCCTCAGTCCTATACCCAAACCCATTTTGCTGTCAACATTAGTCAGAGCTTTAATTGAAAAGACTTCCTTAAGTATGCATAGCTCAGACTTTGTTGTTAACTTGCAGAAAACATTGTTGTGAATTTAGATAGTAGCTCAGACAACAACAAATCAGACTCATATAGCACTTCTCAAATTGACATTAGCTGCTTATTTTGATTGACAAATGTGTGTTTTGGTTAGGATATTATCTGCTTATACTTAATTTTCTTTTGCAGAAATAATTGACATTAGCTCAGACAACTCAGATGACGGGAGATGGGCAGCAAAAAAAGTAAGCGCTCTAGTATTTTATAGGCCATTAACACAAGGATTGCTATTGCTTATGGATGTGACACAATTGAGGAATATCTAGAATGGAACTACTTTCCAAGCAAAGATAATGAAAGCACAAACAAGGAAACTAAAGACAAGGGAAACACAGATAAGGATTGCATTAATGACTCTAACTCTGCAATGTCTAAAGATAAATATGTACCAGTTTGCAAGAAACACAATCCAAACATGTATAGCCTTGTACCAGTCACAAGATGTGTGCTGGGACTAGCAAGTGTTACTACATGGGATGAAATTGAAAAGAAAATGGGAGCTAGGAAATCTAAAACTTGTGCAGATAAGGTAAAGGGGAAAAGAAAGGTGTCATGTGGAAGCTGATCATGTTATAACATGTTTTAGATGTTAGCTTTTGTTTGTGTTTTGTTTAGCAATCAAACTTTATGGTGACTTATGTAATAGTGAAAATTATGTACTTTTTAAAACCTTATGAAATTTGATGTATTGGTCTGTTTGGTTTGTGATGTTATTGTCTGCTTTGTGTGTTATTGCAGCTTGCACATTGCATAAGCAGAGGGAGGAAAGAAAAGAAAGAAAGAAAGCCACGGTTTAATAAGACGTATAGTTTCTATAAGCACTGCTTTAAGCTATAGCAAAAAGCAATGATAGCTTAAAAACTTCTTATTAAACATGATATGCATAACATTCAACGAATAGGGTTTCTTAGCAAAGATGGTTAAACAGCTTGACTTACGTAAGGGAGGTCGCGGTTTCGATTCTTGGCTGGAGTGAACATCCTTTTTTATAAGCATTTTTAAGCTTACTAGCAAAAAAAACAATGAAGCTTTAAACTTCTTATATTAAAACGGAAATGCATTACATTACCGAATAGGTTGCTATGGAATGATCCGGTAACATACTTGAACTTCTGTAAGGGACGGTCGCGGGTTCGATTCTTGCTGGGGTGTAACATCCTTTTTATTTCTTGTTTATGTATATATATTGGTTTTATTTTTGGTATTTAGTCACATACAACTAAGCATAAAGTGACAAAATGTTAATAAGTGTGACCATCTATAGTGTTTTTAAGTGACGAAATGTCTATTTTGTGTGACTTATTGATCATCAATTTGACCCAAGAACTTTGATGTTTGTTTGAACCTTTTGTAATATTTAGCCACACAAAGCATGTTTGTTTTGGGTATTTAGTCACATACAACGAAGCATAAAGTGACCAAAATTGTTAATTAAGTGATGACATATGTGTTTAAATTGATAGAAATGTGTATTTTGTGTGAATATTGATCATCAATGGCCACAGAATTTGAAGTTTATGTGACCTTTTGGTAGAATACTAGTAATATTAACGATCACCCAGAAACAATAAGTGAGATGTGGGTTTGGATTTTAAGACGAGAAAGATGATGGACAAATGGATGATGTATAAATGAATGTGTTGTGAAACAAATGAACAACCAACCCTCTCCAATAAGACTAAGACTAGGAGAGGGTGTATCTATACTAACTTTAGCCGGCCATGGGCTTGGAGTTGGGCACCCATGGGCCTTGGCAGACTTAGATTACTATATACATCCTTATACTAACTACGAGCTAAGACTTGTTACAATCTTTGGAAGTGACCGACACTTTTCGTGTTTCAAACAATCTCCCCCTAAGGGAGGTCTCTCAAATTTACAAACTTTAAATAGCAATACTATGCTTTATCCCTGTCTTTAGCTCCGTACGCTTGACTTTCTCTTGTGAATATGTTGTATGTGATCATTGACTTCTTGGATTGGAGCTTGTTCTTGAACTTGTATATGACATAGGATCTTTGAGCATCTTGTGAGATCATCAACCAAGCTAATCTCTACGCCCATCTTGTAAAAATTTGCCACCTTGTTTGGACTTGCGGACTTCTGGATCCGACATGCTTCATACCATTTTTTGAAAAGCTTTATCGTTTGCATATTTCTGAAATTTACTTTAACTTTAAACACTTTTGACACTTCTAGGAAAGATATGTGGTATCAGAGTAGCGGAAGTCTTGAAACATGTATTTGAGCTTTCATGATGTCTTTATAATTGTCGGCTTGGTATGAGCATGTGGCTAATGAATCTTGTGAGTCAGCTGAATCTGGGGAACCTCCACCACCATTTTACATAAGCCTGCATATACAACAAGTTAGCAATAAGCAGTGGGGACGAATATGCTTTGTTATTCGTCCAGGTTTGGTTGGAGGAAGAAACCATCGGATCGTGAGGATGACCGTGTTCAGATAGATTCAATTTAAGAAGAATCTTCTTGACAGGATTTCCAGCTGTAGTATTGAATCTTTCTAACACATAAGTATTAGATTCATCGTACTCAGCATGTTCTCATTATCGGAACGTCTCAAAGAAGTCAGGCATCCGTAGAGTGAACCAGTGAGTTACTATCTCCACGAATTGATATACTAAAATTGATTTGAAAATCAATCGTGTATACTTACAAAATTGGTTTTTTTGTGACAAACGAGAGTGTTTATCATTTCAAAAATTCAACTAACAACCGTTGATCCATTTCCTGGAACAAGTTCTGATTCTTATAGAATCGCCCATATTTCTTTCCATGTCTGTCACAGTTTGATTCATAAAGAATCGCACAAGTTACTACCATGGAGGCTTGTTTGATGTTGAATCAAGCAGGATTTCCATCTGCATTGTGAATGAATTCACTCTGATGTTCTTAGGCCAAATCACAAGGATAATGCAAAAGACTCTAAGATGTATATTGTAATTCCACATTGTTGTTTGTCTTAGCAAGAATTAATAATTTGACAAGTGTCCTAATGAGATTTATGGATGATCTCTTTTGGCTCTAGACTCAATAGTGCACTTTGATTTTAGTGATCGGAGGCTGGAGCTGAGTGCCACCTTTTCAATATCAACTAACTCGGAGTGAGAAAGTCAATAGAAATGAGTGTATCTCCGTGAGTTTTGAAACAAAGTCTTTCTGACTTTGAGTAGCTGGGAGGGGGTTGTGCATAGCGTCACTGGGTCCATGACTGTCTTCAATGTCAGACAACACCTGAGTGTTTCTGACAGCATATGTATTGACCCGGTTTCTGCCTAAGTGTATGGAGGGCTTCTTTATTTTCACCCTTTATCCTTACATTTCTTTTTCATTCTTCAACCCCTTCAATGCATACCGAGACTTCATAACTAACACCTTGTTGGGTTTGTTCCAGTGTTAGCTCCATCTCAGTCGGCATTATTCCCTGTTCTCACTTTTTCTCCTTTTTAATCATACCTAAGGACTTCTACACTAACTAGTGGATATCCCTGGGTAGATCCCTCCGGTTCTGGCTGGATCATGGGATCTGAAAACCTAAGCCTAACCGCCTTATAACTTCATAAATTTAAGAACATGGTCAGTCTTTTGGGTATTTCATCACAATCCTTCCAAAAACATTGAAAATTTCAATCAAAGTGTTTGATATAAATATCAAAATATTTACACTTTGAAAGTTTTTCATTATCACTAAAAGCTCCCCCTTAACATGTGCATCGTAATCGTAGTACATGCTAGGTATGGAGTGCATTGAGTCCATTTTATTTGATCACTTCTGTCAGTATTTATTAAGTCCGGTTAATCACATTTTCTCCCCTTATCCAAAATGTTAATCCCTTGATATTTTGGATATCAATTGATTAACCGTTCGGGGACAAAATGAGATATGATTAGCAGATTGGAACATGTTATTGCTCCCCCTCAACTTTTGAGGGTTTATAAGATGATGCCGAGTACAATTATTTGAAAATTTTGAATTTACTGAGAAATTCTTGAAAAAATTTGTACTCGAGCACATCTTATAATTCACCAATAAGTCTACACTAATAATGAACATATTCACAAGATAAGTGTATTGACGAGGGTTGACCTTTTGAAGATGAGAACATCATATGATAGAATCATATGGTTCTTTTGACGCAGCCGTAGGTCTCCTTCGTACAATCTCCCACCAACGAACTTTCTAAGCTCCTCATTAACCTTCTTTCTTTCAAGAGGTTGTCAATCTGATCTTTCTCTGTTCAAGCATTCTTCAGCGTTGCTTCAACTTTCTTTCCAAATTATGAAAGTCTTTGCATCAAACTTCGAGGATAGAACAGATTCAGATACATATGTAACTTGAGCTTGTGTGGTTGGCGATGTCGGTGTTGAAGTTGTTATTCATCTTAAATCTGACAGATCGATTATGAACATAAGCAGAAGCCCAGAATTCTTGCATATAGATCTCTGGAGCATCAGCAGTGACTTGGAATGCCTTGTAGAAAGGAGTGAGTTTTAACACATCGTAGACCACTTGGAGAGTTGCTTCCTTTGATGAGACATCCGAACTTAAGCGAAGATTACATTTACCAATCTTAAGTCGGTCAGCAGAAGCCACCAATGCATCATCCAAAGCAATCTGATCCGCTATTGAGAGTGCCATGAGTCTGTTTAAGAAAGAGTGAGTGCAGTTTATAAGAAACTGCAGAATACTAACTAACTTAAGAAACATTCATTACCTTGTGTACCTCTTTTATCAAATATTTCTACTTCTTTTAAGAATAAGCTTAGGGATTGACCGTTTGGTAACATTAATTTGAATCAGAAAGAAACTTTCTCACGTTTTAAATGAGATACTACTAACATTCCCCATAGGGACTCAAATGATGAATACTGGCTATGACGAGATGTCTCTTTCACATGTGATTGAAATAGTGCTAACCCAAAAGATTCAAAACAGCCTAAAATCAGATGCTAACCTCAAAAGACAAAAGGAGCTAACCTAAAAAGAAGCTAAGGGACACTATCATGTATACATCTACTCCTTCCCCCTTGCTGGTTTCGACACGTCAAAATCAGCAAAACCTTATACGCATACATATTCGAGATCGTGTTTGAAGAATTAATAAGCTTAAATATAGTCCGTGAGAATCAATTTCAAGGCTTTTAAAACTATGAAAGTATTTCCAAGCATTCCTAAGTCTTTTATAAACTATGAGGTGTTGGCAATATTGATCGAATGTAGTTTAAGGCCTGAATTCACTAAGTCTCAAATATCAAATAAGTCTATAAAGATTTAAACAAATGACATCTAAAGCTCTTGAAGTTAATATAAATTAACTCCCCTTGAAATTGTTATCCGTCATTATCCAAAACTTTATCCATTATTTCATGACTTATTTTGAAAGACCATTTTAAAAGATTGTTTGATGACGCTTTCTCCCCCTCAAATAATGACTTGTTTTCTATTTAAAGAGTTGTTGTCATTGTTTGAGTGGTCAAATTGTCTTTGAAAATCTTTTTTTGATTACTGAAAACACTGATTCATTATGAAGACAACTTTTTACCAATAAAAATAAGATTTCTCTTATTTTGACACATAAGCGCACTGACGCGTACACTTATGGAAATATAGGAAGCACGGGTTGTGATGCAAAGTAATCACAAGCCTTTGCATGGTCATAAAGTAGACCATGCCCGAGAATAAATTCCCGTTGAGAGGTCAAGTTCCCTTTTTGACGGAATACTTGCCTTTAATATGATGACCGGGTTGCTATCGGAAATAATAGCAAGCCATTTGGCATGTTTTGAAAACATTTGGAACTTCTGCTCGAACTTCATTTACAGGCTCGTATCATTATTGAATGACATTTCTAAGACCGTAAATGTTATCGATTTTCAGAAGACATGCCATTATTACCTCTTTTTATATTTTCTCATTTTTTTAAATTTTTCTTAGATTTTTAAATTTTTATATTTTTGTATTTTGTTTTTATAAAAAATTTGAAAAATGAAAAATCTTTTTGGTTTTTATGGTTTAAAATATATACATATTATACAGGATATTTGAACAGGTACCACTACTATTCATCAACTTCATCTGCCAATTGTTTCAGAGTCTCCGGCGTAAAACTTTGCATTCCCAGCTTGTTGATCAGAAATTCAATTCTATTTCGGCCAAGAGCTTTAGTGAAGATGTCTGCCAGTTGATACTCCGTATTGACAAAGTAAAGTTCGATCACCCCATTCTCAACATGCTCCTTGATAAAGTGAAATCTGATGTCTATATGCTTGGATCTGGAATGTTGAACGTTGTTGCAGCATAAGGCAATAGCGCTTTTGTTATCACAGTACATTGGAATTTTATTGAATCCAAAGCCATAATCGGTAAGCTGTGATCTCATCCAAAGGATTTGAGCACAACAACCGGACAAAGCAATATATGCAGCTTTCGTACTGGATATCGCATCGCTTTTTTGCCTTTTAGACGACCAGCTAACAAGTCTATCACCCAAAAGTTGCATACTTCTAGATGTGCTATGGCGTGTATCTTGACAACCAGCATGATCCACATCTGCAAATGCTGTTAGAGCAATCGAAGAATCCTTCGGATACCATAGTCCCCAATGTACGGTTCCTTTTAGATACTGAAAGATCCTTTTTATCGCATTTAAGTGCTTTTCGATAGGCCGAGCCTGATACCGGGCACACATGCATATAGCAAATTGTAGGTCAGGTCTACTGGCTGTAAGATAAAGGAGGGTGCCAATCATACCACGATAGTGTGACGGATCTATGGCTTTCCTTTTATCCTTATCCAGTTTGGATTTCTCCACCATTGGAGTATCCACTGGGTCACAAGAATCAAAACCGTATTTCTTTAAAGATTCAAGGGCATATTTTGGCTGGTTAATAAAGATGCCTCTAGGATTTTGAGAAATCTGTAATCCTAAGAAAAATGAGATTTTGCCCATCATTGACATCTTAAATTTTGAACATATGATTTTAGAAAATAGATTACAAAGTTCAAGTGTAGATGCAGCAAAGATAATATCATCGACATAAATTTGTACCAGAAGTAATTCCTTGCCGTCTCTGTGGATGAACAATGTAGGATCCACTAAGCCTTTGGAGAAGTCTTGGGATATCAAGAACGAAGACAACATATCATACCACGCGCGTGGAGCTTGTTTCAACCCATAAAGAGCTTTCTTTAGCTTATACACGTGATTGGGTGTTTATCTTTATCCACGAACCCATCCGCTGGCTAACATAAACCTCTTCCCGCAGATTACCATTCAAAAACGCAGTCTTCACATCCATTTGGTATACTGACATGTCATATGTGCCAGCAAACGCGAGAAAAATCGTTATGCCTCTAATCTTCGCATCCTGGAGCAAAGGATCTTCAAAAATCGATTCCCTCCTCTGACGGTAACCACCGGGCAACTAATCAAGCTTTGTTCTTTCGAAATTCCTCCTGTTCATCTAGTTTCACTTTGTAGATCCACTTCAAAGTAATCACCATAACTTTGTCTGGTCGGGGTACGAGCTCCCATACTTCAAGTCGTTCGAACTCATTAAGTTCTTCTTGCATTGCTTCAATCCAACAGGCTTGAGTCAAAGCATCTTTATACGTCTTGGGTTCAACAGCAGTGAGGAAAGCATCATAGTAACAGAAAAGAGCTTGCTCATGTAATTGCAGCCGAGTGGAAACTGGTCTAGCAAGTTCACCGATTATGTTTTCAAGTGGATGATCCTTAGTCCATTTGCTATTGTATTCAGAAATTTGGTGATCAGGGTGCATAATTGTATGAATAGAACCCGATGATGAAGATTGATCAGAAGGGATTTCTAGAATTGGAACACCAAAGTACGGATCATTACCCATATGTGCAACTTCAATATCATGATTATCTTCTTCAACATCGTTCGGAATGATGGGAGGTTCAGTTTTGGGTGTTGTTTAAGAATTAGTTGGAGATGGTGTATCTTTGTCAACTATAGTTGATGAAGGTGAACCGGTTGAGTCAGCAAGAACTGGAGCATTTACTTAGGAGCAACAAACTTTTGGAGCTCGGGAGATCAACACTCGGTGAAGGATTGAGAAATTCATCGAACAACGGTTGAAACAGCATATCCCAGTCAGTTCGCGAAGGTGGTACAAACGGTGTTGAAGGATGGGGGTTTGGCACGAGTCCTGAACTTATTATGGCAGGAGTCATTTCATGAAGTGCGGGTCCTGAACTGCTGTGTTCAAAAGCCAATGCAGTCAGCTCATCAAAGTCAACGTGAATGGTTTCAATTCTTCGTCTGGTACATCTATTGTAAATCCAGAATGCTTTCTTTGTGGGTGCATAGCCAATGAAAATACCTATATCGGCCTCTTCGTTTGTAAATTTGCCAAGTTCTCGCTATCATTTCGTTTGGGTAGCATAGTGCACCAACACATGAAGATACGATAGGCCGGGAGGTTTGTTGTGCAGAAGCTCGTATGGTGTTTTACCATGTCGACGGCGTATCATGGAAAGATTTTGGGTATAACATGCTATAGCAACCGCTTTGACCCATAGAAATAAAGGAGCTTTTGCATAAATTAACATAGTGCGGGCTGCTTCAATTAGCGTATGATTTTGTCTTTCAACAACACCGTTTGCTGTGGAGAGCGGCAACAGATGTTTCATGAGAGATGACAATACTTTCATAAGATTCACGCAATGTCTGGATTAACAAACTCGGCTTCCATATCTTGTTCTGATGGTCGGGTCGGTTTCCTCTATGTCGTACTGGATCATTTCAAAAATTAATAATAAAAAGCTGGAGGCTTCTCACTTTTGATCGCAAGCATTTTACCTATGTAAATCGAGAGTAATCGTCGACAATAACAAGGATGTACTTCTTTCCATTGACACTCGCGACACGCATTGGTCCACACAGATCCATATGCAGTAGATAGAGTTTTTCTTAATTGGTGTCCTAAGATTTGGGTTTGTGTGGTTTATTCGTGATCTTGACCTAATGCCACTTGCAAGAACACAAATGGGCCTCTTTCAATCTTGTGCTTTAGGGTATCATTTCACATCACTTTTGCAATGTCGACTCAACAAGACATTTATGCTGCTGGTTTCAATAACCGCCCTCCTATGCTTAACAAAGATAACTATGTTTCATGGTTTTGTCATCTTCTTCGTTATGTTAAGAGTAGACCAAATGGAAAGTTAATCTACAATTCCCTTATAAATGGTCCATATGTCAGACGAATGATTCTTGAACCAGGTGATCAAAATTGTGAAGTTCCTGTAAATGAAACCTTTCATGAGCAGACAGATGATGAACTTACTGAAAAGGAACTTAAACAGGTTGAAGCCGATGATCATGCCATTCAGACTATTCTTCCCGGTCTTCCTGAAGACATCTATGCTGTTGTTGATAGTTGTGAAACTGCTTAGGAAATCTGGTTACGTGTTCAACAATTGATGAAAGGTTCTGATATTGGAATTCAATAGAAAAAGGCTAAGTTGTTTAATGAATAGGAAAGGTTTACTTCTACTGATGAGGAATCGATTGAGTCTTACTATCATCGTTTCTCAAAGTTGATGAATGATTTCAAGAGAAACAAACATTTTCCATTTTTTATGAATTGTTTGTACTGCTTTCTATTGTTCCTATACTACTTCTAACGGAAGGGTGAAGGTTCGACATGCTGGTTCCCTTTGTTCTGTATTTTCTAAGGTCTTGTATAATGTAGTTAATAACTCAGTTGTATTGATTTTCTTGAAAATACAATTAAAGGAGGTCAGAGGATTTAAGAGTTGAACGACTTTGCAATAATTCACATGATCATATTGGCACTCATGGCAAATTTCCAAAATCCTTTTCAATAGCAGTTGTTGTCTCCCCAGGGCCCCAGATCAAACCATCATTAAGTAGTACCTTCATGCAACAATCAACATACAATCCAAACAACAACTACAAACCCAACAACCTCATTTAACCAGAAATACATGCAACAACCAATGCTAAATCTCGAAGACATTTACAGATCCCAAACACAATGAATACATGGCACTTCGTCTATAATGGCTTACAGGAATTCAAAATAAACTACTCTACCCTAACCAACAACACCAGAGAGATTTCATTATAACCTCGTAATAGGCAGATTTTCAAGGGTATGGAATAATGGGTCAAGACAGGACAGATGCAGTTGGTTGGAAGGCACATGGTGGGAATCAGTAGTTTTAGCACAGTATGTAGGGCAGAATGTTAGGAATCATAATGGGTATAAATGCATATACAGAATATCGAGAATCAGGTTAGTCCTAAATGCAGTTCAGAATTCGGGCGTTCAAAATGTTGGAAATCAGAATAGGACTATTAATGTTCCTGATGGATATTGCTAATCAAATTCCGAATGGAATGTTAATTGTATGTAGCAGCACGGGCCGGAGGGTACTAATGCAATGTGAAATAATCATAATCAGTAAGGGTTGTTACAACTTAGAGGATTAGGTCATCTTGCTAAGGGACTTCACAGTCAGACCAAAATGAGGAAGAGGAAGGGATGGTAGATGATTGTTATTCTTCAGATCAGTTGCTGGATTGGATCACAAAAGGAAGAAAATAAAGACAATAACTCACTCCCCCTCACCCTCCCCCCTCCACTCATCTTCCCCCCCCACCCCAACCTCATCCTCCTACACCAGCCCCCCCAAACCAATCCAAACCACAGCCATCACCTTAATACTCCCCTCCCACACCCCCCCCCCCCCCCCCACCCCCCCACCCACCCCCCCCCCCACAAACGACCCCCTCCAAAAGAAGCTACCCAGCTGCACGGTCACGTTCTCCCCCCCCCCCCCCCCCCCCCCCCCCCCACCCCCCCCCCTCACTTGTCCTTCATAAATCCAACTCATCCTTGTAACGTTTCTTGGAGTGGAAGAGTAATTGAGTTCATATCATGTTTTAGTTTGCTTATGACAAGATGTGTAGAGACCCCCCCATTAAGTGGCAATTTATAGATCTTGCATTCAACAACGTAGCCATACGAAGATATGGGCTCTGGTGAGCAGTCAAACAAAATTATTACGGAGAATGGACTATTGTTAATTGATTTAACTACGAAACGTAGAGGATTGAGCAGAATAACAATAATTACCTTTCTGCTCTCATATATGCTATGTTTACTTCAAATAAAACTTCCTTTATATGTAAAGTTAATATCTTAATATCATTTTACAAAGTACATTACTCATATATGTCTCCATTTACAATGTTATTCACAAACGGGCTTTAAACGTTTAATGTTTACCTTTAAAAACCTACTAACTATATGTAATGCTTTTACATATATATCAATGTACAAACAATACAAAGCATTGTACAAGTAATATAGCATCTCATTTGAAATAGTTTCCTGTCCACTCAAGAATAAAGTGTACAAGTCTTATAAAGCACACTCATATATGTACAAGTCTCTGCTAGATAACATCCAAATTAGATTGTGTCTCTCTACACACCGTTTTCACATTCTAGCTTCTTTCCACATCATCCAATATCGTTTATATACAAAGACTATATGCTAATGACTTCAACTAGAGAAAACTTGAAGTTAACCCTGAAGTTATCCTCCTTCTTGCTAAGCTCACGTCATACATATTTTGTCAAAACCTGTGAGAATCTAAAACGAAATCCCTAACCCTAACGTTAACCCTCTTTAAACCTCTATAAGTAACGCCCTAAATTTAAAACCAAGCTCCTCTAACCACTAATCCTAAAAACTAAAACTATAATCCTAAACCTAATACAGTAAACCTCTGAATATACAGTATAACTCCCTTAACACTAGCTCGAAATATAAAAAACTTATAAAACCTAAACAGCCCATAAAGGACCCGATTATCTTTTTTCACTCCAAAACGGACCATTTGAATAACCAACCAGAAGCAACACACACCTCATGACTCATCCTATTCATCCACAAGCTTCTTACAAGCTTACAAGCACCTCAAATCAATACTTGGTCCCCAAGTTGCTTTGTCACCTCTTTTCTCCTCCTTTCTTAGCCGCGGCACCACAAGAGCAAAACAACACCTCAAACCTAGTCCTAGCTTTGCTAACTTATCCCATAGATCTTCCACATCACCATGTAGCTTCCATGAATCATATAATCGATCTCCAAGCCTTAACCACCAAGTTTTCTTGGCCTTCAAGGTGGTTCGCACCTATATAAAGGGGTAAACCCCTTTCATTTCAACTCACACCTCAATTCTTTCTTTCTAACCATCAATGGAGTCCAAGGTCTGATCAATAACATCAATAGAAGTTCTAATAAGTCCCAAGATTAGAATACAAGGGAAGAAACTAAGTCTTGAAGCCCCGGAGTTATTATTCTAGGCGTACGAAGCTAAAAGTCCCCATTTCGACCCATTTCCAAGCTATAAGCTCAAAATCAGGTTCCATAAGCTCACATTATGTTTAAATACTCTTATAATGTTCATATGATCATGCTTAAACCATTGTTAAAAGCTTTGAACTCAAAAACCCATGCGTTTTCCCTTTTTGATCCAAACCGAGCTCATGAAACCCTAATTTCATGTTTTTGTTTAATCTATAAGCTAAACTTGTAAGATGTTGTTATAATCTATCCTAATAAGCTTATCTAACAATATTATAAGTATTTTACTAAGTCTTAAAAGCTTGAAGCTTAAAACCCGCGCGTTTTCATTTTAAAACCCTAATTTGACCCGTTTTGATTTCTAGCTTAACAAATCGTTATTTTAAACTTTCGTTACGTTAAACCTTCATATTTTAGCTTATATTAATAAGCTATAACCTGCAAATTGCTTTTCATATTGAAAAATATCATTATTATGGATTTTGGACTAAAAACGATACGTTTTTCATGCATATGGGGTATATGTCGTAACTTTCTGAAACTTATAACTAAAGGGACTGAAAATGTCATTTTATCAAAGTTATAACTATAAGGACTTATTTTGCCAAGTTTCAAAGTTAAAGGTTTAATATATAAATACTTTTTATATAAAGGACTAAACTTGTAAAAGTTCATAATCCAAGGGTATATTTTGCCAATTTTGCAAACTATTAAAATATTATATTTTTATTAATTATAAAAATATATGTTTAAATATTATAAACCATTATCACTTAAAACTATAATGTATCACGATACTAGGGAGTTTCATGTGAGGGGTTCCATTTGGGTATTTGTTTTGACGAGTTTGCTGGGTTTACGATTTAAAGTGCCCTGGCTCCTCAAACAATACTGCGTGGCCTCTGGATTATGATAGCCCGAACAGTGATACAATATTTCCATAATATTTCATCAAAGTGATATTACATTATGACATAAAACATATCCAATCAAACTAAGACTTGACATATTACCCCAGGTTGCGTGTGACGAAGCCGTTACTTTCATTCCATATACCTTTGCTATCAATCAAATTTCCCTATACTGCTAAGGTGAGTTCATAGCCTCGCATTTCAATCTTTCAAATGTTTTATAAACCCGCGAGGGGGATACATGCTATAAACCATGAATGCAAATATTTTCTGTATGCTATCCTGATTTATTATTGCCTAAGTAACTACTTTTGCCTTTAAGTCCCCAATATCATGAACCGTTAATTACTCTACGGAGTGAGCGCGAATGTTGTGAATAGATCTATTTGGGCTGGACTCCCCGTTGGTGTACCCATGATATCGGTAACCAATTGCACATCATTAGAATATAACTGCGGGTGTTTTGGCAAAGGCACCCGTTGGGGCTATAACGTGTGATTATTATATATCCCAAGGCTTCGGATTCATGAGCTAATGGCAATAATATTGTTTTACAAATAACGGGTGTATAACAACGTAACCCAATATCAAATTTGCATTCAAACTATTTAACTTAAACCTATGGATTTCACTCAACCTTTGTGTTGACTTTTTAGCATGTTTATCTTAGGTAATTGAGCAACTTATGGCACGGAGTGGCGTGGACTTGAAGATGGCAAAACTGTTATCATTCAAACTTTATGTTTTAGATTTTGGGACCTTTCGTTTGTAAAAACTCTGATGAATAAATGAATGATAACTAAATTTTCAAAAACGTCTCTTTTGATTCGTTTTCTATGATTATGACTATTGTACCTTGAAGTAATACCCCAGATTAGCTTCCGCTGCTATATGTAAAAATGGGGGTGTTACAGATTGGTATCAAGAGCCACGTTATAGAGAACAAGGTTGAAACCTTAACTATAACTACTTTTCTTTTCCATCCAAGAAAGTCCTCCGTGCCGCTATATCTTCCGAAATGGTATGTAAAGATACATAACTATTATATTATTAAATAAATAACTTATGTTATTTACCGCTGGGTTGTTAAACAGAACGATGTCTTCTCCCAACCATCCTACTTCCAATATTGAGGAAGCCTTTTCCTCAAACTTCCCAAACTATCTTCCGGCTTCCCCGGATTATGTCCCAGCTTCACCGGGAAAAACTTACTCTAGCTCTTCCAACTCATTTGGAATAGTCCCACTAGCTTCACCAACTCTTTCATTATTTCATGATGATCCCTACATGAAAGTTTTGCAAGCCTTTTATACTGAAAAATTACCTATCCCGCCTCCAACTATCATACCTCCATCTTCAATACCTAATCCTCAAGAATTCTTTCTTCCGGAAGAATTTCTGTCACCTAAGAAACGAGGCCGATCATCTTCTTCTACCTCTTCCCTACCTCAAGTCTTTGAGATAGGCGAAAGCTCTCGAAAGACAAGCGTAGAGCGTCATGAGGAACAAATCAAAGAAATTCTAAATCATTTAGGAGAACTCTCTCTCGATCGTATTGAGCATATAGAAGATAAAGTCGAAGGTCTCGGAAAAGGGCGAGTAATCATCCAACAAGACTTTGACATTATGGAAGCTGAACTCCAACAAGCACGTGCCCAAATTACCAAACTCTAGAGGAAACAAATGGGAAGCAACCATAAGATTTCTCTAGCCCGCTTTAGGATTACTGAACAAGAGACATTATCAACCTTCATGCAGTTCGACAACAGCGGATATGGAAAATCTGCTAGATGCTATCAATGAACTCAAGAACAACAAGAAAAGACTATCAGACTATTAGATTAGATCTTAGTTATAGTTCTTAACCTAGCTACGGGATGTGTGGTATAAATAAAAACACTTGTCAAATCTTGACTATGTATTGTACTAAGGCAAGTTGTTTTTAATACAAAGGCAATCTTGTTATATACCTTGTTGTTTCATAATTTATCTTATCTCATCATCGTCATTCATCCTACATCATATGCATCATTTTCATTTTCATCACCATCATAGCAATGCTTATTCTTGAACTTTAAGCATTTTAAAGAAAAATAAGCATTACTAGACTTGTGATATCATTTTTATTTCATGTTATCTTATGTTAATAGAATGCCTCCCAAAAGGACGTCAACATCTGAAGCACCAGCTATGACTCAAGCTGCCATTAGAAAACTAGTAGCTGACAGTGTCACTGCGGCTCTAGAAGCACAAGTTGCAACAATGGCAAATGCTAGTAATCCTAACAGGAACACTGGTCCTACTGGAACTCCGGTAGTAAAAACAGGAAACTATAAAGAGTTCATAAGTTGTCAACCTTTTTACTTCAACGGTACTAAAGGAGCAGTTGGCCTTATCCGCTGGTTTAAACGAACCGAATCAGTATTCTCTCGTAGCAAATGTGCTGAAGAAAACAAAGTAACATTTGCTACTGGTACCCTAACTGATGATGCTTTGTCTTGGTAGAATGCATACGCCCAACCTATTGGAGTAGAGCAAGCCAATCAAATCACCTGGACCAAGTTAAAAAGGCTTCTAACGAACAAGTATTGTCCCCGGACAGAGATCAGAAAAATGGAAGAAGAACTTTACAATCTGACTGTAAAGGGAAATGATCTTAAACCTTATGTTCGAAGATTCCAAGAACTAACAATCCTATGCCCAAACATGGTGCCGAACACTAAGAAACTCTTAGAAGCTTTCATCGAAAGACTACCTCGAAGCATTGAAGGAAATGTTACTGCCTCTAAACCTCAAACTTTAGAGGAAGCTATTAACATAGCCCAAAGGCTAATGGATCAAGTAACTAAGCATACTTCAATGCAAGTATCAAGTGACCATAAATGAAAGTTTGACGACAGAAGAACTTTCAACAACAACTCCCGCAGCAACAACAACTACCGTAACACCAACAATCGCTACAATAATCACCAACCATAACAAAACCGAAGACAAGAAACTAGAGCTTATGCTGCAACTCTATCTGAAAACAGTAGATATGCCGGAGACCACCCTTTGTGTAAAAGATGCAATCTCCATCACACTGGGCCTTGTACTGGTAAGTGTAATACTTGCAACAAGGTGGGCCATTTGAGCAAAAACTGCCAAAACAAGAAGCCAACCACTGGAAGTAATCAACTACCAGTGACAGTTGTTTGTCATGCCTGTGGAGAAAAAGGGCATTATACAAATCAGTGCCAAAAACCAACATCAATGCCCAAGGAAGAGCCTACATGCTGAGAGATAGAAATGCTCAACAAGACCCGAAAGTAGTTACGGGTATGTTTATTTTAAATCAGCATTTGGTCAAAGTATTATTTGATTCTGGAACCGATAGAAGCTTTATATCCATATCTCTTGCCTCTATGCTAAATTTGCCGTCTATTACAATAGATAACTTTTATGATATCGAAATGGCTGACGGAAACTTAGTAAGCACAAACACTGTTATTAAGGGCTGCACACTAACTTTGCTAAATCAACCTTTCGAAATCGACCCCATGCCAATTAAACTTGGTAGTTTCGACGTTGTCATTGGTATGGATTGGTTGTCCAAATATCATGCCAAAATTCTCTGTGACGAGAAAGTCGTTCACATTCCTATCGACGGTGAAACCTTAATCATTCGAGGTGATCGAAGCAAAACTCGACTAAATCTCATCTCTTGTATAAAAACCGAAAGGTATATATCCCGAGGTTGTCAAGTTTTCATGATTCAAGTAATGGAGAAGAAGCCAGACGAGAAAAGATTAGAAGATATCCCCGTAGTCAAAGAATTTTCAGATGTTTTTCCTGAAAATCTACCTGGTCTTCCTCCCGTTCGCCAAGTAGAATTCCAAATCGACTTAATTCCTGGAGCAGCACCTGTAGCCCAAACACCTTATAGATTGGCTCCTTCAGAAATGCAGGAGTTATCTAAACAACTTCAAGAACTAACCGACCGAGGTTTCATTCGCCCAAGTACATCGCCTTGGGGAGCTCCTATCTTATTTGTTAAAAAGAAAGACGGATCTTTTAGAATGTGCATCGATTACCGAGAGTTGAATAAACTTACCATCAAGAATCGGTACCCATTACCCAGGATCGATGATTTATTCGATCAACTTCAAGGGTCAAGCGTTTACTCAAAAATCGACTTAAGATCAGGCTATCATCAACTGAGAGTAAAGGATGAAGATATTTCTAAAACTGCTTTCAGAACAAGATACGGACACTATGAATTTCAAGTCATGCCATTTGGTTTAACAAACGCCACCTGCCAGTATTCATGGATCTCAGGAATTACGTGTTTGTAAACCATATCTGGATAAATTTGTAATTGTGTTCATCGATGATATTCTTATCTATTCTCGCAACAAAGAAGAACATGCAAGTCATCTCAGAATAATCTTGGAATTACTCAAAAAAGAGAAATTGTATGCCAAGTTCTCTAAATGTGATTTCTGGATACATATCATGCAATTTCTTGGTCATCTCATCGATAATCAAGGACTTTATGTTGACCCTGCCAAAATCGAAGCCGGTTAAGAAATTGGGACATCTCTTATCGCTACACCACAGAATCTATACAGTCAATTCGCTTAGGACTTCGCCGGGGTATTTACCGATGACTTATCGAAGGTTTTTCAAGATTGCAAAGCCTTTGACTAAATTAACCCCAAATAGGGAACAAGAATTTTTGTCTGGATGGAATTGAAGAACAAGAATCAGCTTTTAAATCCTTAAACCAAAAACTCTGTATAGAACTCCAATCTTTAGCATTACCAGAAGGAAACGATAATTTTGTCATTTACTGTGATGCATCTCTTTAAGGGTTTAGGGACTGTACTAATGCAACCGAGAAAAGTCTTGCTTATGATATCGACAATCCAAACCTCATGAAGGATAAAACTATTAAGAGTACTCACCCGATCTTGAATTAGGAGCCTGTAATATTCACTCTTAAAATCTGGAGACAATATCTATACGGTACCAATCGTGTAAAGTTTTCACTGATCACAAAAGCCAGTCAACATATTCTTCGTCAAAAGAATTGGATATGATGGCAATCGCGATGGTAGTAGTAAACTACTCGCAGGTTATGATCTGTGATAATTTGTTATCATCCGACAAGCAATTGTGTGTTAGCAGATCGCCTTAAGCCGAATAGAATAGAAACCATAACACTCCTCTGAGTTTCGAGCATTAATATTTACCGTTCACTCCAAATTACCATCTCAAATCCTCATCGAAAGCCTTTAAATGAAGCCCCTCAAAGAAGGAAAATGTCAAAAGCGAGATCCTAAAGAGGCAATGGACAAATCATTTGAAATTTTGTCCTGACGAAACTCGTGTCCATCGCAAAAAACGAGTGTCGTTACCACTTTTGGCGGTTTAAGAGACTTATATCTTGCACGATTTCATAAAATATAAATTTTCTATTCACTGGGTTCTGATAAGATGTACCTCGACTTAAAGGAAACTCTATTTGGTGGGCCTAACATGAAGGCTCATATCATCGCAGAATATGTTAGCAAGGGTTTGAACATGGTCTAGAGTTAAGCAGATGTTCAAAAGCCATCCGGCTTGGTATTGGTATAAACCGAAAATCCTATGTGGAAAATGGAAAGGATAACAATGGATTTAGTCACAAAGATACCCAAATCTCACTCTAACTGGACATGATGCCTTCTGGGTCATTGTTGTTCGATCTACCAAGTCGCAGCACTTTTCATTTCTATTTGAAGGATCGAGAGTATGGAAACTCTTCGAGATTATACATCAAAGGAAATAGTTCTCTCGACCTTGGCGTGCCTATCTTTTCATCTCGGATCGTGGGACAGTTTTCACTTCCAAGATTCTCGGCAGTCATTGCCAAAATGCTGTAGGTAACTCAATTAGACATGGAGTACAGCATATCACCTAAAACCGTATGGGACCAATGAAGAAACCATCAAACATCACGATGACCTGCTACGAGCTTGTGTTATAGATTTCGGAAAATGGATGGATAAACATTTACCATTGGTAGATTTTTCAATAACAATAAAGTTCTCATGCCAGTATCAAGCAGCACCAATTTAAGCACTTTTATGGACCGAAAGTGTAGTTTCACCTGTTTGTTGGCCGAAGTTGGAGATTCGCAACTTACAAGGACCAGAATAAATTCATGAATCATTAAAAGATGTTAGCATGATTCTCATTCAGAACACTTTGCAAGGCTGCAAGAAGATCGACAAAGAAGTTATGCCAATATAAGACGGATGGCTTAGAATTATCAAGTTGTGCGAGCATGTTATGTTGATGAGTATTCACCCCGTAAGGGTATCTTTCTCGCTCCCCCTCTCCCCGCTCCCCTCTCACAATTCGGGAAAAAAGAGGAAAGCTTAATCACACAGATAGCATTGGACCTATTCAATAATTTCTTGAAACGAATTGGCCCAGTGGCGTACAAACTAGGAGCTTCATGAAAAGCTTGTAGTATCCATAATATTTCAAATTTCTAATTCGTAAGAAGTGTTTATCCGATAATCTTCTCGTTTATTCAATATGAAAGAACTTCAATCGACGACATGCTAAACTTTGTTGAAGAACCAGTAGAAGTTATGGACGTGAGATAAGCAACTCAATCGATGTCATAGTTATAGTAAACGTTACGATGGAACTCCTAAAAGAGGACCAGAATTTAATATGGGAACGCGAAGACAGAAATTAGTGCCAATATCCACATCTATTTAAATATCACTTCATAGAGTTCAATTATAAACTCGGGACGTGATTTCATGTAAGGGGTGGAGGACTAATAACAACACAATTTTCATAAATGTTAAATTGCATCCTATTAAGTTACTGATGTACATCTATCTGTTATATATGAATACTACTCTTTTTAAGGAAAATTTTGCCTTTATTACAATTCATATACTATGTACAATATTCTCAATATGTAATGTCGAACGGCATAAATCAAGTTAACTGGGGGGGGGGGGGACTCGGCACTACATTTGGAACACTATCTTCATATATGTCAGCAAACTTCATAAACATCAATAATTAAGTCAACTATCAGTAATAATCACTTTTTAAGGTCATTATTCCTTAAATGTACCATTTGCATAACTCATATCAAAACGGGCTATTAAAACATTATCGGATGCCCCTTAATACCCTAACTCATGGAGTGGGTTAACCCTTAAAGTGAAGTATACAAAGCTACTAAAGCTCATATGTACAAGTTAATATTAAACATTCTATCTAAAATATTAATCTCTTTAAATAAGTACATAGTCCTCGAAATACGCTCAAATGCATATAAGTCATTAAGCTCAATCCCTATAATAGTTGTTTTCCTCCGTTTTTCATCCTCATCTTCTTCACTATCAATTTATGTTCATGCTAGCTATACTCATTTTACATATATGTACCCTAAGTTATACCATACTGAAAGCTTTCAACATCTTTTTACACTCGATAACACTAATTCAAACCCTGAACACCTAAACCGAGCTGTTTCTAAACTTGACCTCAGTTCTTTGATTTTTACCCATTTGTAAACTAAACCAACTCTTATAATAAGTATAATAACATTAATTACAACATCCTCAATTCATACTCCATATCATTTTATCATTCTATCATCAAATATCAAAGAATGAATCCAGGAGAAAACCCTAATTGTGCCCTAATGTGACTTTGACCCCGTTATTCACATTTTACCCATTAACTCAAGCTCACCTATCAAAATCTTGATTTATTAATCTTAATTATGAGTCCTAGAATCTGTAACCCTACTATTCCTAATCAAATTTATACAAAATTACAAGCTAGAAAAACTCAACCCGAAACCTAAATGAGCCCTAGTGAACCGAAACGCTAAAACCTTGAAAAAATACCATTTTAACTATTTTTCTTGCAATTAAGACACCTCCTCATGGACTAAGACTTATCTTCATTGACTAAGCGGCTTACAAGCACCTTCTTCAATTATCATTATTTATATTGTTTAGAAAATCACAAAAATTCTTGTTCCTTCTAATTGCTTAGCCGCGGCTAAGAAAGAGAGTCAACACCTCACCAAGCTACCTAGCTTATACAAACTCATATAATAGCTTCTCCACATCCCTAACTAGATCCTCTATGTGTCAAAACTAGATCATAAGCTTTACTTACTCATTATTACCTACTAATGGGTTAATATATAGGACTATTATTGTCATATTTTTCTTCATCTCCCCCAACTTCCTCCTCTATAACCCTGCTTAGTAGCAACCCGTGCTCAATTGCTATTCTATAGATCTTAAGAAGTCTCATGTACAGGAAAAGGTAGCAAAGAAACCAGAAACGAAGACCCCGGAGTCGTTTCTCGTAGCCCCGTCGAAGGCTGAAAGTCCCGATTCTGACACGTTTCCAAGCATAAGCTAAAACCAGGTTCTCTAAGTTATTTTCTTTTCTTTCATATTGTCATTAATGTTACATATGTTCTTGCTAAACATTATAATATAAAGCTTTGATCAAAAACCTATAGTGTTATGCCTTTTTGATCCTCAATAACGTAATTACAACGAAATCCCTAATCTTCATGTTTTTACTTAAACTATGAGATAAATTGTATAAACTATTGTTTTAATCTATTCCTAATAAAGGCTTATATGTAATGTTAAAATAAGTGCATTGATAAGTCATTAGAGAATTTGACCTTAAAACCCTTGCGCAGTTGTATTTATGAAACCACTAATTAGACCCTTTTACCTTTTAACTTAATTGATAGTTACATTAACTTTTATGTTGTGTCTAAATCTTCATATTTTAAGTTTATTATTATTAAGAAATGACTATTGTAAATGTTTAATTAAGCCTTGTTGGCAAATTGGACTTGTTTTGTAATTAAAATGCATGCAGAGAGGTATAGAGCGTAAAGATTCAGGAATACTTGTAACTAAAAGGATAAAAGTGTCATTTTATTAAAAGTATTTTAAACTTATTGGGGTTATGTATGTCCACTTTTTAAAGTATAGTTTTATTTGGTATATCAATAAAAGTGAAGGAACAAATGTCGTAATAAAATGCAATAACCAAGGAGTCTACTGGAATTTCCAAACCCTGGATTATAAAAGTGTAAACAATTTGAAAAGTTGTAAATTCATATCCAAAACAATTTATATTTACATAACTTTAATTAACGCTCCTCGTGCTTATAAACATGCTCTAGATATTGAATAATAACTGCCTCTTTTAAAACTGCTTATGTACTAACTCCTTTATATCATTCAGTCATCATGTGCCTTTCTAAAAGTATCATGTCCGGATCATATCATACCAATATCACTAGGGAGGCTTCTATTAAGAAGTTTCATCCTGGTACTAAGTTACTGTCTGAGTTATTGGTTTACGATTTAAAGTGCCCTAGCATCTACTAACGACTTTACATATGACTTCTAAACTATTCGATGGCCCTAAACGTGTGTTATGATAATTTTTTAATATCATAATACCCAAACATCGATATCCAAAACTTTCTATATTACCAATCAAACTAAGACTTACCATATATTAACCCAGGTTGTTTGTGATTGCCGTGTTGAAGGGGGGGGCCTCGTTCTTTAATTCACTTTACATTAGCGTATTCCAATTTCCCTTATTAACTGTTCAGAGTGAGTTCTTATGCCTCGCATTTCATCTTTTTATTAAACCCTGCGGGGGGGCTGATAACATGCTATAAACATGAATGCAATTATTTCTTCATGTAGATTTCAATTTATATTGCCTATGTTTCTGCTTTGCCCGTTAGCTCCCATACTCATGAAGTTAATTTCTCTCCGTAGTAAGCGCGATGCTGTGAATAGATCTATTTAGGCTAGACTCCCCGTTGGTGTTTACCAGCTACGTTAAATCCAATTGCACATCATTAGTAAATCCACGCTGACGTATTTTGGCAAGGTGCCGCAGGGGAATTTATTTATCTATATGCATAACCCTAATGGCCATCGAATTCATGAGTAATGGCAATAATAAATTATGATTTTCAATACTGGTGTGGATATCAACGTAACCCAAATATCGTATTTGCATTCAATTTATATTCTAAAACTAGGGATTTCACTCAACCTTTGTTCTGACTTTTTAGCATGTTTTATCTCAGGTAACTAATGGCATGGAGTGAGGAGGAAATGACGATTGAAAAACCGTTATCATTACAATGCTGTATTGTATAGATTTTGGGACCTCTCGTTTGTAAAAACTCTGAAGAAATAATGAATGATAACTAAATTTTCAAAAATGACTCTTTTTGATTCGTTTTCTATGATTATGACTTTGTACCTTGATGAGTGAATACCCCAGAATTAGCTTCCGCTGCTTATATGTATAAATGGGGGAGTTACAAATTACTTAGGAGTCCTATCATATATTGAAATTGAAGTTCCTCAATCCTCATGTTATTCTCCTCACTTCAATGATAGCAGATGAGGCTGCTTCATTTATCAGGTTATATGTGGATGTCTAAACATGGGAGGCTGCCACTATTGTCACTAGCTTAGATGCAGGACAGGGCATTGGTAACATTAATAAGGCTTCATCCATGCCCTATGATTCACCTCTCCTAAGAGGTCACACACTTGGAAGTGATGAGGGTAGAATACAACAAAATGAATTGATGGATTTGGTCATAAAATTGTCAGATAGATGTGAACCTTTAGAGACAGACTTGAGGCAAACAAAGAAAGTCTATGGTGATGCTTTTACTAGACTTATCAAGAAGGTAAAGAAATTAGAGAAGACTGTCAAGACAAGTCAAGTATAGAAGAGGTCTATGTGTGGTTATATCTGATGATGTATGATGATGAATGTGGAGATCCTTCCAAAACAAGGGAGGAGTTAGTTTTGATTGAAGAATTGATCAAGATACAGGAATTACTTTGGTTTAAATTAATGCTGAGGATCGGGTTACTCCTACAAAGGTCAGTGATCAAGGGGAGGTACATACTCAACAAGATCAACCTGAAGCTCACTTGAGAGTTCTTAGTGAAGCTAAGGTTCTTGCAAATGTAGCTAGAAAAAGAAGGTAAGTTTGTAAATGTAGAATCTAATTATACTAGATGAAGAAGGGCAGTTTAGTACTAGGATGAGTGCGTGAAATTAGTACTATGAAGAAATCAGTTTAGTACTGCTGGTATGGTTCAAGAAGCCAGTACTCCTTCATTAGTTGTAACAAAGGATAAGGGTAAAGCCGTTATGCAAGAGTCTGAGTCTCCAAAGAAGATGAAACAGAGAGAGCAGATTCAAATTAGCAGGGATAAAGAAGTAGCTCTAAAGCTACAAGAAGAGTTTGATGTAGCAGAAAGACAGAGAATGGCTCAAGTACATTAAGCAGCTCAGGGCTTTATAGATATGAATGGGTATGAGGTAATTGCTATGTATATAGTAGATGAAGAATTTTGTTCAACAATTATAAAGCAAGTAAAAGTGCAGTTGCAGAAGACTTAACAATATAGCCTTGCTGAACTTGTCAATCAAAGAAGATGTTCTGTTGCTCAACAAAAAGAGCTGAAGCTAAGAGGAACAAGCCAATGACTTTGCTTAAACAAAAGGATTACATGTCTCATACTACATCAAAGAACCCAGAAGGTGGTCTATTGTATTCAAAACAATTAATCACTTGTGTTTGAGGCGGTTTTAAAGAAAATTTTTTGAAGCTACAATGAGAGAGTACAATCTTTGTGTTATGGATTCTGAGTTGGAGGTTTAAAGATTGAAAAGAGCAGGTCAAGAAGTTTCAGAAAAACTTGTTAAAAGATAAAAGATTGGATAAGCTTTAGGATCAGGTGAAGAACATTCGGCAGAAAAGGAAAAAGAGCTATCGCAAGAGGATTTACAACAAATATTAGACATGGTAGTTCCAGTAGGAAGAAAGTCTTTGTTGAAGCCTACAGGTCAATTATCCAATAATTGACCAGGGAATTACTCTGAAGACTGTTAGTGATTAATTACACATATCTTTTACCTCTAAGAAATGAGCTTATTGACCGCGCAATATAAAACAGACAAAAACGGCCACCTAAAATATATGTTTGTTTTGGCATTCTGTTTGTGCAGGAAGTGGATATCATCAAAAAGACAGAACCAATGCCAAAATGACATAAACTGAGGCATGGATATGAAAAGACTGTGCAAATCAAGGCCAAAGTCAAAAATGTCAAAGGTCAGAGTCAATACTTGAAGAATCAGCAGTCCAAACCGGTTCCGTTCAGCCGGAACTGGAGGATTACTATTCGAATGCAATCTAACCCCATCTGAATGGCGGGAAAAGCCAATGTATGTCTATGGAAGGACTGTGAAGACCAATGGGCCCTCAATCAATTAGACAACAGCCCATTTGTGTGCAAATGACAAAGACTTGTGAAGACTTTGAAGGCCCTAATCAAGCCCTGAGTCAACGCCCAATCTCAGCCTCCATTGTACACACTCAAAACCCATTCATAACCTTATTGGGCTGAAAAAGCCCAATAAACCAAACCTAAACCCTTATTGGGCCCAGACACTCCACAGTGGGCCCAATTACAAGCCCAAAGCCAACAACAAAACCAAGCCCAACAAAAGCCATTAATCCTTTTACAAAAACTTTAGGGACTAAAGTCTGTCATTTTTAGAAGTTTTTTTATAAAAGAAAAAATGGTTAAATAAAGTAAAGGGTTTAATAAACTGCCAAATTGCCAAACCTTTACCTTTTAATATAAACAGCAAGGGCTCTGAAATGCAATTACCAAAAACCCTTTTAGTAATAAACAGCAGGGCCAGCAGTTTTGAATTACTCTCCAAAATCCTTCTTTGTTTTCTTTTGTTATAAAACCAGAGGGACCACTTTTGTAATTTCTCAAACCCCTTTCTTAATTCTTTAGTTATAAAACGCAGGGACTAAACCTGCCACTTTCCAAGCTAGCTTATAACTATTTTTGGGCTGAAATGAAAATGAAAAGAGAACGAAAGATGAGGGGGCATAATTGTGTCTTCCCCAAAGATTGGTTTAAACATAACCACTTACCCTGTACCCTTAACCGCTTCCCGCCAAACCCAAACCGCCCCTTCCCATGGTATTCTAGCTCATCCCCATGCTCATAGTACTCCCCATTAATGAGCTTAACCTAAACCCACTTACCCTGTCCCTTATAACTTGCCACCCTGGCAATCTTTGCAAACCCGAGACCCCATCTATGGCTGAGGTTGTATGATAAAGTAGCACAAGGCAATCCAAGGGCTGGGAATTGTGTGAAGACTTTCTACACACCCAACTAGCACAATGTAAAGACCAAGAATGACTTTGGGACTTGTATAAAAAGAAGAAAAGCAAGCCGAAGTTCATTGCACCATGTTACACCCTTTTTTTTACCCTGTTTTAGTTTAAATGTATTTTATTTAAGTCTTTTTAGCAATTAATGTATTCAGTTCCTTTTTAAGAGTTTATGTTGTACTGTTTTTTGATTTTTTATTAAAAAAGTTAAGGAGTTCTCTTGTTATTGCCATTGTCGTAATTTGAAGTCTAATTTATTAGTTCTTCAATTCTGTTTTAAATTGTTTTAAGAGTGTGTTTAAAAGTGTTAAATCACCTACCTTCATAATCACCTTTCTTAGTTCCCTTAATGAAAAATCAGTTAAAAAAAGGTTTTTATATATTTAAAGAGGGTGTTTGGTTGTGCCTGTCAGAAGTATGGGTCAAAAGTGGTTTGCAAATGGGTCAAGTGCTCTCAGCACTTTGGGCTGAGTGTGTGTGACTCATTAGTGTTAAATTTATCAAACTTTTTTGGTAGAAAATTAAGTTTTTTGAAACCTTTATTTTCTGTTAATTTTTATAAAGAGAAATGAGTGTTGTTAAAAGCTTAAGCTGTTTGAAACAGCTTAAAGCATTTCCTTCTTTTTGTGCTTTAATTTAGTTGTAAGGCTTTAGCCTAAGAATAAGGGACCCTTTGCTCTTGTGATTTTAAACAACAAGTAATGTTAAAATGGGGCATGTATGCAAAAACTTCTTGAAAAAAACCAATTTTAAGTGAAAAATTCAGCATAGTTTAAGTAACCAGAAAGTTAAATTTTGGATATGAGCTTATTTCCACCCCTTTCAATCTGTTTGGGTTTGGATTTGGGTAAAAAGCTCATATGAGCTTATTTTCATAAGCCCAAAAAGCCCTCTAAGGGCCTGTTTGCCTTCCCTGGTGTCTAGACCCAATTATGAAAAAATAACAAAAGAGAAAAAAAAAAAAAAAAAAAAAATTAAAAAAAATAAAACCCCACTTTTTCTAGCTTATTTTAACAATAAGCCATAGGTTAATTATTGACTTTTTTTCGCATTGCTATATAGGTAGTTCTTTTAGGTCAGCAGCTTCTTCCTTAGATTGACTTATTAATATAGCTTAATTTAGGTTAAAAAGTCCTATTTTTCTGTCTTTTATATAAAACTGTTACATAGCTTATTTCAATTTTAGTTTATCTTAGGGCTTATTAGGTTACCTTAGCTTATAATTAGGACTCCCTTAGCCTTAGTAACTGTTTCCCATAGTTTTATAGCTTATTGTGCAGCTTAACCCCAAAAAGAAAAGAAAATAAGACCGATAGCGTTATATAGGTCTGCTGTCTCAAAGAAAAAGCTTATTTCTAGATTATTTCTTGGGTTTTAAGGTTCATACTACTTTTACAAAAGTTACTCCCTTAAGCCCATGAACAACTATGCTTTTTTGACTTTTGGCTGTATAAGCTCTTTGGACTTTAGGTTGTAAAGGTCGTGGTCCTTCTCAAGGGAACTGGTTCTGTGTAATTTACAAATTTGATTGTTAACATTGTTAGTGCTAATTATCTATCCTTTTTACTCTGTTAGTCTCTATCCCTCAATTCCCTGTTAGTCCTTGTGCTTAGAACAGCGCTACTTTTTAGTTATTTATTAAATTAATTTAGGTTGAAAATCTAATTAGTTTTATTACTTTTAAAATTTATTCAGTAAATTTGGGCATTTTTATATTTTTAGAATGTTAACTTTTTCTTTATTAATTTCTTTTTTTATCAGAACTTTTTATAACTTTTATTTTTTTTGTGCTTTTTCTATTTACTTAGTTTTTAATTAGTTTTTATCCTTTTATAAATTTATAATAATATATCAAAAAATTAATAAAAAATTAGATGTTTTTTCTTTTTTATAAAATTTTTTTTAGTCATTTAGTGTCTAGGAAATTTAAAATTAGTTGATACGAGCTTTATTTTATCTTAAATTTTCAGTTTATAGAGACCGTTTTACCTAAGTGCGTGTTCCGTTTCCTTTTTTGCTTTAGCAGTTCAAAGACCTCTGTTTTAGTTCTAGTTTTCTTTATTTTTCAAATTAACTTAATTAGACATTTAATTTTGATTTTAATTTTATTTAGCATTTTTTTTCTTAATTTTAAGTTATTTAGGATTCCCCACCTGATTAACCTGAATTCTGTTTCCCCGTTTTTTCTAGTATTGATATTAATTTTAGATTTTCCTATAATATATTTGTATTAAGTAGTTTTTTTTAAGATCCCTATATCTATAACTGTTTTCTCGTTTGATTAAATTTGTTTTTTATTTATTAATTTTAGTTGTAATTATATCAGTGTTTACTTCCATAACATTCTCCATCAGATTCATTTTCTCATTCAAACTCTCGGGATTAACTTATCAAGTGCTGCCTCGTTGGGACTTAACGATCCCGGGAATATCTACTTCCGAACTTCTTTTTTATAATTGATTCTTACTTGTGTATTTTATCCTTTTGTGGAATTTGACCTTTTGCCTTGGTCAAGGGCATTCGGTCAGGATCTGTATTAGGGTTGCTATATAAGTGTATACTATCTGACGAATCAATTTTTGGCGCCGTTGCCGGGGGAATTGGCATTTGCTTTCGATTGGTTATTCGACTTTGATTCTGAGCTTGATCTTTTTGTTAATATATCATATTAAAAAATACAAATTATTTCTTCTTTTCTTTTATTAGCGTATATCATAATAAATAAAAAAAAATAATAAAATTAATTGTCCATACGCAAAATTAAAATTCACTAATTGGTAAAAATACCAATAATATAATATTCTCAACTGATGTGTTTATTATCTAATAAGTTCCGGTGAACTATTGCGTTCCCAACTCGAACAAAAGATTTAAAACTTGCCTTCTGTGTCACTTACGATATACGGCTCACCTCATTTGATGACAAAATATGTATGCTGTGTCATAAGGAGGGTTGTTCATAGGAAACTTGACCTCCAAAAGGAGAAATAAGCTTCGCGCTATTCCTACTCCTCCGCTCACCTGTGCGTTTTTCATTGTGAGAGCTACCGTGAAGTAAGATCGATTATTTGGCTTAAGTTCTCTTATCTGATTTTGTCCAATTGTGAATTATGTTGTTAATAAATCCAAAAAACAAAAATAATCTTCTTTTTCCTTCTTTAACGTTTTTTATTTCTTTTCTGTCCCTCTTATTTGTTTAATTCTCGTTGGTGGCTTATCTCTGTTTTTTGATATATGTGTTAGAGGTGGGACAACCGACGGATAACTCTTTATTGTTATTCATGCACGTGCTCCATAAACAGTGCGGTGGTCGTCTAATTGATGGAGTGTTGTCTTCGTTGTAATTATGGAAATGAAATCAAATCGATTTTTTCAACTCAGTACTCCTGTTGATCAATCTCCAAGTTATTCTCCTCAACCACCCCACCACATCTCTAAGCAAATCTTGTGTGAAGTTGTGAGGGAACGATACTCTATATTGGTCACTGTGATACACCCTCAAAGCCAGTTTATCTATCCAGTGCCTGATTTCAGCATATTGATTTCAATTCCCCGCAAAGTTTTGCATAATCTTCAACAGCAAAATCTTGCTTGTTGAATGCTCAATATTGTCACTGCTGTGCTCTTCAAAGCCAGTTTATCTATCCTGAGCCGGATTACAGCCTTGATTTCAATTCCCCGCAAAATTCTCAAAGTTTTCAACAACAATATCTTTGTTGTGACTATTGTGGAGGTCCTCATGAGACTTTTCAGTGTCAACCGATGAATGAAGACTATTATCATGAGCAAAATCCTTGCTATGATTCTAATTCTTTCGGTTTTGACCAATTTCAACCTCCGCAATATACCGTCTATCATCAGATCTTAAATTCTCAAAATGAGTTTTTCAATTCTCAAAATGAGCAATTCAATTCTGGATTTGAGCATCTAAATACTCAAATGACAACCTTGCATGATTTGATTGCTCAAGCTATGCAAAAGAAAGAAGAAGAGAAGCGAATTGCAGAAGAGCAAGCGGCTAAAGAGCGCTATTGGAAGATTCCCATTTGTGATGATGATGATGACAATGACTATACCATTGCAATCACACCCGTTTTATCAACCGAGGAGCCCGTAAACTCTCTAATTATGGAGAATGAGCATCTTGACACAATTTCGGCAACGGAATCGGACGAATTCATAAAGTCTAGTGTTGAAATCCTTGTCCCAATCCCAAGTGAGTCCAAAGGTGTTCCCAAAGTGTGTGATGTGCCTTTTCATGACAATTCTCCGCCTCTTGACATTTCAAAAGATCAATCTGAGGATTTCTCTGATTCTAACGTTGATTCTACTTCGACTGATGAAGATTCCTTCTCTAGTAACGATGTCGAGTATGTTGAGGCATCACCTCCCAATTCTGAGCCAGTTAGCTCGAAGGTGATGGAGATTGTTATTCCAGAAGTTGGAAGGATTGAGGATGACATTCTTTTAATCAAAGACGATACCCTTCGTGAAAAATTGTTGAATGTCAATCGTCTTGTTGCTAAAATCGAAGCATTAAAAGATAATCCCGTTCCATCTTCCGTTGTTGTGACCAAGTCTACCTCCACATTTCCTAACCTTTTCTTGGAGGAGACTAACACCTTTGATAATTCTTTGCCCGAATCGGAAACTTTCTGCTTTAATTTGGAAGAGCCTAGTAGTGGCAGTACCACTACTCATGTTGATTTTTCTCAATATGATTCGTTTATCTTTGATCTTTCGAATGATCAGTTTCCTCCTGCCGATAGGAGTGATTTTTATCATGAGGAGTTCGCCGATGAACTCGCTCAAATCATATCTCAACCAGAGTATGATTGTTTCTTTAAGATTGAGCCCGAGCTGGGCAATCTTACAATGGATGTGGTGGGAAATATTTTCCAAACAAAAGAACCAAGAGTTCATGTGCTTAATGTTTTGCCCACCCTTGAGTTAGATTTCATACCTTCTAGTGAATCCATTTTCGCTTATGTTGTATGGATCTTTCTCCCATTTCTTTTCATTCCCGTTATTCCACCTTATCTTCTCTCCTGTGGGGATGAAGACACCATATTTGATCCCGGCATTTCAAAAGTATCATTCTTCTAAGCCGGATGTATCTCATCGGAGTGGAACTTTCATGAAATTCAATACTTATCGTAGTCACTTGAATGAAAGTCCGATGATGATTTTAATTTCCACTTGTTTCCTCAAGGATCCATAAATCCTTGTGATGGGTCAAGCATCGCGACCCTAAACAAGCGCTTCGTGGGACGGACACCCCAATGCTATCATGCTTTATCGTAGTCATAGTAGTATGTAGGGTTAATTAAGTGTTTTGTGTTGTGTAAAATAGCATTCTTCTTTTCCAATACCGTGTTTTCCTTGTTGTTGTTATTGTTTATTGTCAAGGGATTGCCGGGATTGTGAGGACTCTCAGTTTTGTCATTCATCAAGAGTCTTCCACATCTTCAGCTTCAATTTGGGGAAAATCCGATATCCTAATTCATTATCGACTAACGTTTTATCTTTTGGCATAACTCATAAACGCCTTAGATTAATGTTGTACCTTCAAAACATCGAGGACGATGTTTAGTTTAGTTTGGGGGGGTATCTTGATTTGATTGTTACCTGCAGATTGTTACCACGTAAACCGTTTTTTACCACCAAAATACAAAAAAATAAAAAAATTGAAAATTTTTCAAAAATATAATAAGGTTGTTTTGGTTGTTGGTGTGTTTAGCAGTTTTGCTTTTCTTTTGGGTAGAATAAGAAATAATTTTTGACTTGATCGCGTGTGAGCCCTAGCATAGTTTTCCTTTAGGCACAAGCTTTCTCCGAAATTCTTTAGCTTGAATTTTAAAAAATATGAAGAACGAGAAATGATAGAGTTAAATTATAAGTTTATGTGCTAAGCAAGGATTCTTCTAAAAATTATACGTGGAACTTGTGGGTTTTCTCTCCCGTGATTGTTATAATCCACTAATCATACGGTACTCAATTTTAATTCAACTAAGTCCAATCAATTTTAAGAAAAAAGCTTCAAATTTGTAACTTGTGTTTTCAAAGCGAGATTTTGTAGTGATTAAAAAGTAATGACAAAGAAAGCATGAATGAAATGTAAATGCAAAAATGCATGAATATTGAAATTTTGCCAATGAAGCATGCAATTGATATTATGGAACAAGTTAAGATGTGTCGTGATATCCCACTCCGCTAGCAACGAGGTGGGGGTTCAAACAAAGACGTCTTTGCTTCTAAGGATTTGGTGTGTCGTGATATCTCACTTGGAAGAAAGGTCTAGGTGAGGGTTCAAAACTGGACACAATCCTTAGCCATTTAGGAAGATGGTGTTGATGTGATTTCCACTACTGCTAGACAATAGGGTGGGTTTTAAATCTAGAACACCGGTCGTTGGTTGTGATATCCTACTCCGTTAACCACGAGGTAGGGGTTCAAACTAAGCAACGCATTCCTAGCTTTAAGAACTTATGATTATGATGTTGAAAATGTTGCAAAAAGTTCTAAAAGTTTAAAATCTCGAAATCAAGTTACGAAGTCTTAATAAGTTGTTGCTTTGAGTCATGATTCATTTTGAATTATGACTATGAAAATAAGTTGATCTATGGTTAAATTAAAATGAGTACACACATTCAATCATATATCCATGTTGGGAGTTGAAAATTCACAAGTCATAAGTATGAGGGCTTAACATCTAGACTTATATCGACAAATGTCTGTTAATTGCTTAGCTTGGAACTTGTGAAAAATCGAGGACGATGAATTTATTCGTCAGGACATCCGTAGATCACTCTACGGGCGCTTCTCATTCTATGATCCCAGTATTAATAAATAAAGAAAGCCAAACTTGTTAAAAAGGAGAAAAAAAAATCCAAAAATATTAGTTGTAGTTAGTGTAAATTCAGAAAATGGTGAAAACGGGGCTTACATGTTTACTTTATAACATTGCGTGAGGACACACAATACCTTAGTTTGGGGGATTTGATATGTGCTTAATTACACATATCTTTTACCTCTAAAAACGAGCTTAAATGACCAAAAACAGACAAAAACTGCCAAATATATGTTTGTTTTGCATTTGTATTGTGCAGGAAGTGGATATCATCAAAAACGAAAACCAAGCCAAAATGACAAACTGAAGCATGGAATGGAAAATGACTGTGCAAAAAATCAAGGGCCAAAAAGTCCAAAATGCCAAAGTCTTGTCAATACTGAAGGAATCTGCAGTCAAACCGGTGCCGGAACTGAAGATTACTATTGGATGCAATCTTAACAATCTGATGGGGCCCCGGGAAAGCCCAATAGTATCAACTATGAAGACTGTGACTGACCAAATGGGACCTCAATCCAATTACAACAGCCCTTTTGTGTAACATTTGACCAAAGACTATGAAGGAATTTGATGGCCTCCAATCATAGCCCTGTTACAAGCCAATCTCAGCCATTGTGACTCCAAAACCCAACCCACACCTTTTTGGGCTTGAAAAAAGACCCAATAACCAAACCTGTTACCCAATTGGGCACAATAGAAAACCAAAAAACCCAGTCTGGGCCCATTAAAGCCAATGGGCCCAAAAACAAAAACCCTAGCCCCAAAAAAAATAAACCCCTTTTTATAAAACACATGGACCAATGTAAATTTTAAAACCTTGTTTTATAATTAAAAATGAAAAAAATAAAGAAAAGGGCCAAAAATGCCAAGTTTGAAAGTTGTTTTAAAAAGAAAAAATGAAAAAAACCAAACACAAGGGCTGGTTTTGCAATTTACTTAAACTTTCCTTTTTATAACCAGAGGGACCATTTTTGCAATTTCATAAACTTTCCTTTTAACTCTTTTGTTATAAAACGCGGGGGGCCTTAAGTGTCAATTTCCCAAACTTCTTTATATAAATGTTCTTTGGGGGCTTAAGAAAATGAATAAGAGAGGTAAGTTGGGGGGTAATATGTGTGCATATTATTTTCAAATTCTTTCTTTTAAACCCTGCACCCACCCCTGTACCTCAACCTCTTTCCCGCCAACCCTAATACCGGGCTCTCCCACAGTTTTTAGCTCCAAACCACCTCCCTAGTAGTCACATATTTCCCTGCTCTCACCCCATACCCATTTCCCCACAACCCATTACCTTTATAAAAGCACCATTGCAATCCCACTCACCCGAAGACCTTCAATGGCTGAGAATGATGTGTAAGGGTGAATGAAGGGCTATGATTGCTTGTGAGACTTTATACACTCTCTACACACCCAACAAGCACTAACCAAGTCTTTTGAGCTGCTATAAAAGAAAGAAGAGCAAGCCGAAGGCAAACACACCACTTTACCTTGTTTTTTTTAGTTAAATGTTTTAAATTATGTATTTTTCTCAAGCAATTAGTGTAACTTAGCTTCAGTTAAAAGTTTATGTTGTAATATTTCCATCTCTAATAAAAAAGGTTAAGTATTTCTTGATATTACTACTGTCAAAATTAAAAGCCTAATTCAGGCTTTTAATTCTGTTTGAATATGTATAACAATGTGTGAAAGTCATCAAACACACCCTCTAAATCCTTTTCTCAGCTTTTACTCCATAAAAAAGGGATAAAAAACCGATTTTTATATATTAAGGGAGTGTTTGGTTTAGTCTTAAAATGGGTCAAATTTGGTTTGGTATGGGTCACAAACACTCAGCCAACTTTGGCTGAGTGTGTAGGGTTTATTAGTGCACTTTAACCAAAAGTTTTAGTATAAAAATAAATTTTTAAGGGTCCTTAATAAATTGTCAAAATTTAAATAAGCCAAATTGAGCTTAAGTGCTCCAGCTGCTTATGCAGCTTAAGCACATTGTTTTTGTGCTTGTTATTGTTGTTTCTAGCCACTTTAACCAACACCTTGTTCTGTCTTTTAATCTCACCAAGTATAAGTCAAAAGGTGGTATGCACTTTCTTTTGAAACCTTGAACTTAGAGCTTAATTATCAGCAGTTTTAATTAGGCCTTAAGCTCTCATAGTTTGGAAATAAGCTCATTGACCACCCCTTTTAATCTGTTTGTGGTTGGTTTTGGGTAAAAAGCACCAATGTGCTTATTTCAATAAGCTAAAAAAGCCCTTAAGCTCACTGCCTTGCCTCCCCTGGTGCTGAGCATCCAATTTCACCCCACTTTTCTAGCTTATTTCATAACTAAGCTCTAGGATTTTATTGCTTTTTAATGTAGCTTAATAGATACCCTATAAGTCCCCAAAATCTTATAGCTTATCTCCCTTTCTAGGTTAGCTTAATTTAGGCCTTAAGTATCCATTTTTCTGTTTTTATAATAATCTGTCAATATAGCTATTTAAGATTTCAGCTTATTTTAGGGCTTATTTAGGTTGCCATAGCTTATCTAGGACTCCCTTAGTGTAAGTCTCTTATTCCCCTAGCTTTCTAGCTTATTTTGTAGCTTAAATCCCAAAAAGAAAAGAAAAATAAGCTCATAAGCTTAATAAGCTTCTGCAGCCCCAAAAGCTCTCATTTCTGGCTTATTAAGTTCATTTCAGCTAGTGTGCTTATTAAGAAAAAGCTTCACCATAATCCCCTTTACAAGTTTGCTTTTATAGCTTTTTGATTATAAGCACTTTGGACCCTTTTTGTAATCGGGTTGGTGTGCAGGGACCAATTGTGTAATTTTCTATAGGGACCAATTGGTGTAATTTTCATTTTTATAGTTAGTTTTGTTAGTGTCCTGTGGTTAACTACTCCTATTGCCCCGTTTGTCCTTGCTAAAGTACTTTCCCTCGTTAGTCTTTTAGTTTTAACAGAAGTTAAACTTTAGTTTTGTTTTATTTAATTTAAATAATTATAAATTAGGTATAATTTTATTAGTTTAATTACGCTTATTAATTTTAAACAGTTAAACTTTTTGGGCATTTTTCTAGTTTTTTTAGATTTGTTAACTTTTTCTTTATTTAATTTTATTTTTTTCGAATTTTTATAACTTTATTTTTGTCTTTTTCTAATTTTCTTAGTTTTAATTAGTTATTAATCTTTTAAAATTATTAAAAAAATCCGTAAAATTCAAATAAAAAAATTATTTTTTCTTTTTTATAAAATTTTTCTTTTCGTGTCAATTTAGTGTCTAGGAAAAAATATAAATTTTTGTATAGGCTTTATTTTTTTAAATTTCAGTCTTAGACGTTTTACCCGGGTTACGTTTTACAGTTTCATTGCGTTTTACATTCTCAAACGACCTCGTTTTAGTTCTTGTTTGTCTTTTATTTTTCAAATCAATGTTATAATTATAAATTTAATTGTGATTTTAATTTAATTTAGCATTTATGTTCTTAATTTTTAGCATTGTGGTTTCGATACATGATTCTGTTCCCCGTATTTTAGTATAGATTTAATTTTAGAAGTTACCCTATAACTCATTTTGTTTTCCCGTATCTTTTTAGTTCACCATTTCCTATTTCTCGTTTCACGTACTAGTATCTAATGTAGGTTTTTTTTAATTATTTTGTTGTCATTATATCGGATTTTCCATCTATATCTAAATTTCTCATCATTCAATTTCTAATCAAACCAGGATTACCTTCCTTTTGCCAGCCTCGTTTGGGACATAGACCTGGGATTATTCTCTTTCCGCGGAATCCTTTTTAATCATTGTTTCTATTTGAGTATTTTGTCCTTTAGTGGAATTTGACCTTTTGCCTTGGTCACGGGCCATTCGGTTAGGGGTTCTGTATTAGGGTTGCATATATATGAGTTTGCTTATTACTACGAATTCAAGCGTCTTGGACAATCCGGACGTGTGTGAAGTGCTATGTCATCTTGTTTCCAATAATTTCATTTTGTGTAATAAGGATAAACCTCCCGTGCTTTGTCATGCTTGTCAGCTTGGCAAACACGTGAGGCTTCTGTTTGTCAGTTCTAATACTGTCGTTACTTCTCGTTTTGACATTATTCACTCGGATGTGTGGACTTCACCTATACCAAGTCTTTCAGGATTTAAATACTACGTTTTGTTTTTAGATCACTATTCGCATTTTGTTTGGGGTTTATCCTTTGCTTAATAAATCTGATGGTTTGTCTAAGTTTGTATTGTTTTGTACCTATGTTCGTACTCAGTTCAAGTGTAAAATTCGTTCGTTTCAGTGTGATCATGATGGTGAATTCGACAACCGTAACCTTCATAAACTTTTTGCTGACAATGGCATTTAGTTTCGTTTTTCATGTCCACAAACATCCCAACAAAATGGTAAGTCTGAACGCATGGTTCGTACTATTAATAACCTCATTCAAACCTTACTTTTTCAAGCCAACCTTCCACCTACTTTTTTGGTAGAAGCCCTCAATGTAGCCATTCACCTGTTAAAATTTTTACCATCTACTGCCATTAATAATGAAATACCTTATACGTGCTTGTTTGGAACAAACCCTGACTATAGCCTTTTACGTACCTTTGGGTGTTTATGTTACCCTTACCTTCACACCAACCACAAGCTTGAACCTCGCGCCACACCTTCAATCTATATGGGACAAGCTTCAAATCATCGTGGGTATCGTTGTCTTGATTTAAAAAAACAAGATCATCATTTCTCGTCATGTTACATTTGATGAGACCGTTTTTCCTTATGGATCCACTCAACCTTACACTACTATACCTTATTTTAGACGGCATACCCGATCTTTATACCACAATAATTCCACTGTCTGTTGTGCTATCTTCCCACCTGAACCCATCACTCCAATTCATAACACTCCAATCCAACACCACCCTGATGAGGCCTAATTACCTACCATGCCCCAACAACTCTTACCGGCCCAAGTTCAATCCCCTGGAAATCAAGCCCACTCACCGCCCCCATCCACTTCCGCGGTCCAACAACAAACGCCTACCCCAACTCCATCACTCGCGACCCAAAACGAACATGTGGCTCAATCACCTATTATAATTCTCGATCCACCTGTAAAATCGAACCCGGTCTCAATTCACCCTATGGTTACTCGTTTCCGTGTCAAGACTAATCGTCCCACTCAGCGTCTCAATTTCCATGTGTCTTCGGTTTCACCTTTACCAAAATCTTATCGTGATGCGTTTAGTGATCCAAACTGGCAAAATGCTATGCGTGATGAATATCATGCGCTTATTAAAAATAAAACTTGGACTTTAGTACCTAGACCACCGGATACCAATATTGTGCGTTGTATGTGGCTTTTTCGTCACAAGTATCTGGCAGATGACACGCTTAGTCGCTACAAGGCTCGTCTTGTAGCGAACGGTATTACACAATTAGAGGGGATTGATATTGATGAGACTTTTAGTCCGGTTGTTAAACCGGGTACTATTCAAACTGTCCTTAGTTTAACTGCATCTCGACATTGGCCGATCTATCAACTCGATGTCAAGAATGCTTTTTTACATGGTGATCTTTCTGAGACGGTTTATATGCATCAGCCTCCTGGATTTCGGGATTCTGTTCATCCTGATTATGTGTGTTTATTATAGCGGTCTCTCTATGGGCTAAAATAGGCCCCCGAGCTTGGTTTTAATGATTTGCATCTTACATTACTCGAGTTGGCTTTTCTCATAGTCGCTGTGACTCCTCCTTATTTATCTACAGACAAGGGATTGTTACTGCTTATTTGTTATTATATGTGGATGATATTGTTCTTACTGCTTCTTCTGAGGGTTTATTGCAGCGGATTATTAGTTCTTTGCATCAGGAGTTTGCTATGACTGATTTGGGTCCACATAATTATTTTCTGGGTATTTCTGTCACGCATGATTCTTCAGGTTTATTTTTGTCTCAGAAGAAGTATGCTATTGAGATTTTGGAGAAAGTACACATGGTTAATTGTAACCCTAGTCGGACTCCTGTTGATACTGAGTCTAAACTAGGTGTTGATGGTGATTCGGTATCTGATCTGACTTTGTATCGGAGTCTTCCAGGTTCTCTCCAGTATCTTACTTTTACTAGATCAGATATTTCTTATGCAGTTCAGCAGGTTTGTCTTCATATGCATGACCCTCGGAAGCCTCATCTCTTTGCTCTTAAGAGGATTTTACAGTATGTTTAGGGTACTCTACATTATGATTTGCAGTTATTTTCTTCATCCACCACATATTTGGTTGCATGTTCTGATGTGGATTGGGCTGGGTGTCCCACTACTCGGAGATCGACTTCAGGGTATTGTGTATTTCTTGGCAACAACCTGCTTTCTTGGTCCTCTAAGCATCAGCCGACGCTTTCTTGTTCCAGTGCAGAGGCTGAGTATCATGGTGTTGCTAATGCTGTTGCTGAGACTTGTTGGTTGCGTAATTTATTGCGTGAGTTGCATACTCCTTTGACTTCCGCTACGCTGGTCTACTGTGATAATGCCAGTGCTGTTTATTTGTCCTGCAATCCGGTTCAACATCATCGTACGAAGCACATTGAGATTGATATACATTTTGTTCGTGATTTGGTTGCTGCTGGTCAAGTTCGAGTGCTTCATGTACCTTCTCATTATCAGTTTACGGATATCTTCACCAAAGGCTTGCCTTCTGCTTTATTTGAGGAGTTTCGATCCAGTTTGAGCGTCCGGTGTCCTCTCGCTCCAACTGCGGGGGAGTGTTAGCCCGTATTATTATTCTTGTATGTACAATGGGAAGCCTAAGTCTAGAAGGCTCTCATTATGTATTTATTATGTACCGAACCCTATTTTGATATGCAGACATCATTATTCATTTACAATAATATGGTACTTCAAACTTCAATATGCTACAAACAGTATGTTCAACCAAAATTTAAGAGAATATATAGCCTTTGGATGAATTACAATAAAAATCATAAAAAACTGTCAACAACCTAACAAAGTACATAATCACATTGTAGCAGTCCATAGGAACACTCTGAAACTCTGAATTAATCTCTAGCTAATGAGTTTTTTACTTTTCACTACTATGCGACTAGTTCTCCTTAGAAATCTATTCAAGTGCCCAATTACCAAAAAAGGATTGTATGCCGTTTGGATTAAACTTAGCACACTCGATGTACCTTTGCATTCCAAAGATTGGAAAATATGTTGATCGGACCAGGTCTACCACAAGCGGAAATTGTAGAGTAACAAAAATTATAATTGGAAAGCAAGCTAATCCACCTATAGGACCCAACATCCATGCTCTTTGATCACAAAACACAAGAAACAAGGTTGCACTAAAGGCTACAATCATCGTTGTTGTGGAAAGGAATAATGCACAAAGACCAAGAATTAACCGTCTTGGTAAACTGAGAAGAAAATCTTTCTCAGAAAAACGTGCTGTGAGTATTGATAAGAATAGTAATAATGCTGTTGTGGATGAAAATAGTAAGATTGCATCCAAAACCGCAAAGATAGTAAATGCAACTTATTTTGAAAACAAAGGAATGCCGGTTTCTTGAGTACTTCCACCCGGTACAGTAATAGCTGCAGCAAATACAATTGTGATAATTAGTGCCGCAGTGATACTACATGACTTCGCTATAGTTTTCATCCATTGTTCACCTTCCTTTACCAAATGCATGTGTTCCATTGTAAACACCATTTCTGGTGTCTCCTTAAAGATGTTTTCTTTCGTTAGGTATGTAGCGAACACGAACTTTTGTACTTCATGCAGAGATATATTTTGACGTTTATTAATTTTATGCAACTACAAAGTGATATAAGGAATTATAACTTATTGGGTACATACCTCGCGCCACTATAGCTCTCGCTGAAGTTGCAATGTTGCGCCTGTGGTACGACTAAGTATCCGTGAAGGTGCTAATCTTCCGGCCAAGTGCAAGATACACTACAACATTTACCTCTTTCCCTAGGGACAAATTCGTGGTTTCCTGTGCGACTTGTCCCTGGGGATACGAATCCCGAGCGACATGTCGCCCGGGAAACTATCTTCAAACTTTAACTAAAAAGTCTATTAGAATTGGTGCCACGTAGGACGTAATTTTGTCGTTTAGCGATGTTTCCCCGACGACCTTTGTCGCCCGGGATAACATCGTCACCTGTTCTACTTTTTCTTGTAGTGATATTGTTCTTAGAAGAATCCATGTTTGTTATATATAAATCCGTACGCTCGACTATGTGGTAGACAACGTTGTAGATTTTTTAGAACGGTTTATGACTGCTAACTGAATAATGTTAAGACCGTTCTCATTCTTAGAGTCAATTGCATTAGGTGACCTAAACAGAATCTCATCAACAACCTCATAAGCACCTTGACATGTAGACTCGAGAATTGGTCTTCTGTAACAAGGATGGTGACTATCAGAGAGGCTCAACTTGTCAATTTGATTACATACTGAGTTCAAGATCTTTTTAGCTTCTTTGTAGTCTTTTTTCTTCTTTTTTATACGCTTTATCAGGCCCACTGCAAATCAGACCATCAAGTTAAAACACCATCATTGGTGGTGAGCAGTGTATAAACACTTCATAATGTCTGACCTAAAGTTGCTAAAACCTTCCACAGGATGAAATATACCACAAAGAACGGGGAACAAAGCATTAAGAGTAGGAGAAGAACCAACTGATATATAAGATAAAATACAGCGGCTGGATACCGCACAAGAAAGAAAAGCTTATTAAGAGTGTGGTAATAACTAATTTCAGTTTCGAAGATATTCTTAATATATATCAGTAGCTCACCAAGTATTATCATGAAAATATCTGGCAATAACCAACTATAACATGTGTTTCTATAGCTCTC
>BQNB010027817.1:0-57260 GCA_026074375.1 Tanacetum coccineum
AACTCTCCATCCGATAACTAAACATGTTGAAATTAATTCATTTTCTTCATTAGCAAAGACAGTTATTCCACCTTTCTTGGGAACATAATGCACTGGTGGGCAGTCAGAAATCGAGTAAATCATTCCGGCGTCAAGAAGTTTTAGGACCTCTTTTTTTATTACCTCATGAATTTTTGGGTTAACCCGTCTTTGACTCTGAACCGTAGATTTGTAATCATCTTCCATCAAGATTTTGTGGGTACAAAAACGAGGGTCGATACCCTTGATGTCGGTGATTTTCCATGCAATGGCCCCTTTGTGAGATTTGAGCACCATTAAAAGAGCATCTTTTTCATATTTTTCTAAACCTTTTGCAATAATAACTGGTAACTTGTCGTTTTCTTCCAAGAATGCATATTCTAAGTGAGACGACAAATCTTTTAACTCTAATTCCGGAGGCTCTTCAATTGAAGATTTTGCCTCGGTCACTTCACTTTGTTTAAGGTCCATCGGAGGAAGTTGAAACGGGTCATTATTTAACAATTTTTCAATCAAACAAATATCTTCCTCCGGATTGCAATCGGCATGATCAATTTCCGGTGAAATCGAATCATCCTTAAGATAAGCTTCAATTTCTTCCAAAATGAATTCGGAAGTAAACGGCTCAGACGTCGGGGTGGGATTGCCACCCGAAGAATTAGGAAATCCTAGCAATTCCGGAGCATACTCCTCACAAACTGCATCAATGATGTCAATTCGGTTTACCGACTTGTCATTTGTAGAGGAGTATCTCGTGGTTTGATCTAGATTAAAAGTGACGGCTTCGTTATCAACCCGAAGGGTTATTTCTTCTCCATAAACATCAATTAAAGCACGACCGGTCCTCAAAAAGGATCTCCCAAGTATGAGAGGTACTCGAGGATCGGCTTCGAAATCGACAACAACAAAGTCTGTAGGAAAATGAAATTTTCCACCTTTGACAAAATCTTCGCGAGTCCTTTAGGATAAGTAAGGCGATCGTCCGCTACTCTAAAGTCATCCCAGTTCGGTTTAAGATCAGGCAAGAAAGCTTTTTCCAAATAGAAAGTGGCATAAGATTTATGCTCGCGCCAAGATCGGCCAAGGCGTGGCATACATCCATTCCCGGGAAATTACATGGAATAAGAAACTTGCCGGGATCTCCAAGCTTTTCGGGAAGCTTTTTGAGGAGCATCGCCGAGCAATTCTCATTCAACGGTATCTTAGCTAACTCAAGCAACTTTTCCTTATTCATGAGCAAACTCTTAATTGTAGGAGCAAATCTTGGCATCAAAAGTAAAGCATCCGCGAAACTAATGTCGAAGCGCAAATCTTGAAAGATTTGGAAGATCTTCTCCATTTGATTCGTAAGCCTTTGCACGTACTCTGATCATCACGTCCGTGAAGGCGAAATGGAATATTTGGCTTTAGGTAACACTCTTGAATATCGGATTCCAGAATGGGAGTGGTTTTAGGCAAAGTCTTCGGAACATCGGGTTCCAGAATAGAAATGGGGAATTGTAGGAGCAAATCTTGGCATCAAAAGTAAAGCATCCGCGAAACTAATATCGAAGCGCAAATCTTGAAAGATTTGGAAGATCTTCTCCATTTGATTCGAAGCTTTGTCACGGGACTTTTGATCATCACGTCGTGAAGGATATGGAATATTTGGCTTAGGTAAACTCTTCGGAATATCGGATTCCGGAATGGGAGTGGTTTTAGGCAAAGTCTTCGGAACATCGGGTTCCAGAATAGAAATGGGGATAACCGGAGGTGGGATTTGAGCGGTACTTCCTTGGAAATTTGTTTGCTCTTTATCCGTTGTCTCCTCGGTTTCTCGTTCTACTACCTTTTTAGGAGAAGGATTAGTAGGAATCGAGGGTCCCTCGTAAGCAACACCACTTCGAGTAGTGATCGCTTTCATCTCACCCTTTGGGTTTGGAATGGTATTACTCGGAAGAGTACACGAAAGTTGAGCTTGGTTTGAAATAAAAAACAATCCACAAATCGATTTTTTCAAATTATATTGAAAGGTAGTAAGTTGACTCATCATGACGGCTTGTTGAATTTATCGAGTGTTTAGAATTTCATTCTTAAAGGTCCCTTTCACGATTGATTGATTTTGCATGTTTCTCATACATCTAATCATTATTCTCGTTGATAACTTGAAAATCATTTAGAAAATCTCTTGTTAAACTTGATTATTAGGCACTTGAAAAGGTTGGTTTTGAAATCCTTGGTTTGAAAAATTCGGAGCATGATTATTTTGAGCTTGAAAACCTTGATTTCCATGAAAATTATTTCCCCGAAAATTATTCCCTTGAACTTGATTCTGATTAAACCTATTTTGACCATTGTTTTGCACCGGAGCAAAACCTGGTGGTGCCATTTGATTACTAACACGGTTCGGAGGGTTAACTTGATTGTAAGTACCCGTGGTCGCACAAACACTAGCTTGATTGTTATCGGTAGCTGGACAATTATACCAAGAATGGGCACCACCACAAGTAACGCAAGTTTCCTCAACCGCTTTAACCAGAGCGGGAGTGACAACTTTTTTAGAAACAATCTCGACTAAGGTCGAAAGTTGATCCGCAAGCTTATCAATTCTTTCATCCGTTTTACTAGAAGTAGCATTCATCCTAGAAGCATTTGATCTATTTCGTGAATAACGAACTTTTGATTTATTCTCAATTATGTTTAAAGCCTCTCTAGTCGTTTTACTCAAAAGATTTCCACCCGCCGCGGCATTTAAGGAGTCTTGTTCATTCTCGTTTAAACCGTTATAAAAGGTATCAACTTGAGTTAACTTCGTAAATCCGTGATGGGGACAAGCTCTAAGCAACTCCTTAAATCGTTCCCACGCTTCACTAAAAGTTTCCTCAAATTTTTGTGTAAATCGAGAAATTTCATTCTTTAAGTGAGTGGTTTTCGAAGGAGGGAAAAATTGATTCACAAATTTGGTAACGAGATCCTCCCAAGTCAAGATTGAATTTGGTGGTTCTTTCTCGTACCAAGTTTTAGCAGCTCCCTCGAGCGAATATGGAAACATCATAAGCTTAATCACATCGTTAGGCACATTCCTAAATCGTAAAGTCGAGGTAATCCTTTTGAAACTATTAATATGAGCATGAGGATTCTCACTCTCACGACCGTAAAACGGGTTCGCTTGAACCAATTGAAGCAAATTCGTCTTAATCTCAAAATGATCCGCATTAATTTCCGGTAAAACAATAGCTTCTCCGTACCCTACGTTCCGCCATTGGTGCAACGATAGTACGAAGCTCGGGTTCGACTATGTTTGGAGCACGTCCTTTGTTTCGACGTCTCGGAATGGTGACGTTTGAATTATTTGGAAAATAGGAATTTCTAGTGCGCATGCACTAAACAAACAAAAGAAATGAGAAATGAAACGAGAAAAGGAAATATTTTTGTTTACCGAATAATCAACAAACTTAGGGTAACTCTCTTAAGTAAAATAAATTTTACAAAAGAGGTGCGCCTTTTTCGTTAGTGACACAAACGGTAAAAAAAAATTTAATCTCTGGTTCGGGAACTTATTGATGGATAATACCTCAATTGATGGTATTATTTGTTGGTGTTCTTTTACCAACTTCGTTTTTTTTTATATTCACAAATTAACGAGAAGAATCGGAAAATTCGGAAGAGCAAATATTTTTGTCATTTTGTTTTTAAACTTTTACTTATACTAAAAAGAAAAGAAAAATATTTTTTTTTTACTTTTGATTATTTTTTTTTATATTTTTGATTTTCTTAAAAGCGTAACTTTCGAAGACGAAAGGTTCTCCAAATCACGAACGACAAACCTCAAACGAAAGAATCTTAATCACAAATCCGGCGCCAAAAACTGATTGTAGTAATCTATACACGTAAAATGATATAAGTATAGAAAATTACCAAGCTACCCTTGACGACAAAGGTAGTTAGAAAAATTCTCACAATTATATATAATAATACGTATATTTACCGGTAAGCATTCACCGGGTCGTTTTCCCAAAGAATTATGAAATTGAGACCACGTTTGTTATCTGGACAATGATTTGAATTGGTTCAGAGATGATTTGTTTTCTAAAATCCTAAAAGTGAGCAAATTAAAGGACAATTAAACCTAACTTTAATAACGGGAAATTAAACCTTAACTAAAAAACACAAAACGGGAACCCTAAATGATGATTAAATACCCTAAATTTCCAAAATTAAACCTAAAATGAAATTTTCAATTTTATTAGACTCTAATTGACTAAAAAGTAAGTTTAAAGAAAACTAGAACAAAAACGGAGTTGATACGGGCTTGAAAACACAAAAAATGTGAACGGGAACGAATCCCGTTCTTTAAAAATCGAAATTTTGCAAATTTAACCCTACGAAAGCAAAACTATTTTTTCTAAGAACTATAAGAATAAAGAAAATTTTCTAAAAAAGAATTATATATATTTTTTCTATTTTTTATGATTTTTTAAAGTTTTTAATAAAAATAAATGTTTAAAAATACTAAACTAAATATAAAAATCTTCGAAAAATTATAGAAAATAGCTTGAACTAAGAGGGGCCTAGGAAAAATAAGCTTGGTTACACAGCTTATCGAATAAGCTGTGTAATAAGCTAAAATAGCTTATTGAACTAAAGTTACTAAATAGGCTAAAATGTATATAAAAGATAAATGATGCAAAGGGATACCGGATGAGCTATTGTAGCATATTGGTTAAGTGCGTGTGTGTTTAAGGGAGAGGTCGTGGGTTCGAGTCCCAGGCCTTTCCTTTTTGCAATTTTTTTTTATTTTTGAAAAAGTTAAAAACAAAGTTGTAGACAAGCTAAAAACAAACAACTTTAATAAAAGAAATTATTTTTGAAAATCACTAAATAAGCTGAAAACTGGCTTAAAAGACAGAAAAACTCTTAAAACTATTTTTTTTACTTTTTGGCTTTTTATCTAAAATTGACAACTTAAAAGGCTAACAATAAGCTAAAAGCTAGGAAAGCAAACTATATTAAACCTAATAAGCTAGTTTAAACAAGAAAATAAGCAAAAGGAAAGGAAATAAGCAGATTAAGCACTTAAAATAAAACTGAAATCCAAACAGTCAACTAGCAACTTTTGAGCTTAAATTTAAACTAGCAAATAAGGACTTAAGACAAAATGGCTTGCACTTACTGAAAGCTTATACTACTAACTATTTGAAAATGCTTTTTAAAACTATTTTGAACTACAAGAGCTTAATGAAAAAGCTATTTGAAAACAACATGCAGACAGAATACTATTTTTGGTTTTTAAGAGTTTTTATGAAAAAGAAAAAGGACAGAATTGCAGACCTAATTCAGATAAGCAAATGAACTTTTTAAGCAAACTTAAGACCTAATTTATATAGATTAACCTATAAACTACTTATGCAAAGAAAATTAAAAGCTAAAAACTACTTTTACTAACTAAAAATCTAGATTGAAATTGGCTGTTTTGGCTAAATAAACTGCTGATGCAGTTTGCACAAAAGTGAACTAAAACCAATCTTTAACAAATGCAGGCAAAAGAAATAACATGCTACACCTATATGACACTAAAACTTAAGCAATAACAAGATCTAGGAAAGGCTTGAACTAAAAATGCTAGTCTCACTGATTTAAGACCAACAGATTTAAACTACTAATAGAAAACCTACTGAAAACTTGATTGAGCCTAACAAACACCTTAAATCCTACTCTTATAAACTCAAAGATGGATTTGAAATCAATCCAAAGAACCAAGTGATCCACAACAGCATTAACCAAAGTTAATGTACTAACTGAAAGCTTAACATGAAAATTTCCTTTTTGTCTTTTAGAACTGCTGATGCAGTTGACACTAAATCAGAAACCAAATGATGCAAGCAAAAGGACTTTGTTTCAATACTCTAAAAACAATAAATCAAAATCAAATTGAGTAAATAAAACAGCTAGAAAAAAAAAGCAGGCATAAAGAGCTTATGGATATAAACTTGATAAAAACTAGATTAACTCTAACTCAAACCTTAAATCTATATCTAAAACTTAAATATAAAGGATAAAAATGAACTAAAGTGGCAAGAACCCTTACCAGTACTAACTTGTGGTTAGTACTGGCTTTAATCCAAACACCCCTTTAGATATTTTAAGTTCATATTTTGCTTAAGATAGTGAGAGTTAAGGCTTATCATACCAAGACCAGATAACAACAAGCTTATAACACACCTGAATAACAGATTTTAATAAGCAAATAAGACAGAATTAACAAGCTAATAACTATGCTACTTATTTTTTGTTTTTTTTTTGACAAATTTATAAGACAATATAAAGAGAACTAAGATCTATACTATAGAATGTAAAAACAGATAATCAAAAGTACTCAATAAGCATAATAACACAATAATAAGCACAAATAAGCAAGGAATAAGCTAAACATAAGCTGATGCAGTTTTAACTAAGAAATTAAGGACAGAAAGGAAAAATGAAACTTACAAATACCTTAGCTAAACAAAGGCTTTTAAATGCTCAAGAAGCTAATCTACAGCTCTAGCTTATCACAAGGATAAGCTAGTAAAGGTCCCATAAGCTCTTCCAGGTTAAGCTTATCATTCAAAAGCTTCAGATCCATTAGCATAGGTATTTAACTAATTTTAGATGTTTAGGTAGATTAATTTGAGCTTAGAGACTCAAAGAGCTAATGAGAGCTTATGAAGAGCTTTTGAAGCATTGGCAGCTTATTAAGTATGAAACCTTTTGTATAAAAGTGAGCTTGAGATAAGTAAAAGTAAACTCGAATTCTTATTAATGAAAAGTTGATTACAATACTGAAAGGAAAATTACATTAAGCAAAGATTAAACTAAGACATTTTGAAAAGAAATGTTACAAAAGCTAATTTTTAATAAAGCATACTCTATATACTTACGTCCTAGATAATCATCCAATAAGTGAGACCCCTAGAATTTTATAGCTGCACAATGAAGCTTCTAGGCCTTCAGGTTGTTATACGCTCCCTTTGATCTCAACCAACCATTAACTTTTGCCAATCATTTGATCCTAACTTTGAGCCGTCAGATTAGATTTGATCACACGGATTGCCAACATGGCATTCCGTGTGTCAAACCTTGTGTGCTTCTTTTGTACTCATTTTAGTGCAAAATTCCATGTCCTTGTGTGCTTCTTTCCATATCTTGCGTGTCAGACCTTTTGGGTTTTAGCCAATGAGGGGCTTGTATGACGTCTTCTTTTGCCAGCTTAGATATTGGTGCTTGAATTACTAAGCCACGTCCTCAATTTACATTTACCCTTTGATTTTGACTCGGGGTAAAATGAAGAAGAATATAAACAGTAACAACCACATTTCCCGCGTTTATAAAAGGGTGAGTTTAATTTATTTGACCCGGGTAAAAATGTGTTGACTTGGGCCGGGTTTTGGGTTAAATGAAATGGGCCACGGTTTGTTTTGGGTTGTTATAGAAAGATAACGAGTGTTAGCTTTTTATAATAGAAAGTTAACACCGTTAGGGCTTTAAGGGTTATTTGTGAAATATGTTTAACAATGAGGGGCTATATTGGGAATTTTTAGGTTTTGTCATTTAGTGAGTTGACTTTGGTTGAACTTGTTGACCAAAGTTGACTTTTGACCTTGATAGCATACTCTCGGCTATTGTACACTCTATCCGTTCTCGTGTCCATGTTAGTAGTGAAGTTGGTGTTGATTGTTGCGGTGGAGGAGTAAAGGATGGTAATTATTGCGGGATGACGGTGGAGTATACAGGTGAAGAATCAGTGATAACTAAAACAGGTACTGTAAAATTATAAGTGACTGATTGCTTGGTACCTCATGATGACATAACCATCCCGTGGAGAAAAAATTTCTACATCTATGTGGGGAATATCTGAGAAATTTAGGAACTTAGATGCCAAGTCGGATGAGTGAGAAGAGCTGGTAACTAGAACTTCAGTCTTCTACGGAACAGTATAAAGTGTCACATGAGCATCTTCTATGACTTGATTGAGTGCGATCTCCGGATTTTCATTCCCTTGTTGGACATTAGTCATTTTAGCATCGGTACCCTGCTTATGAATAAACCCTTCATCAGTTTCAACTGGTTCATTCAGCCTTACATTCACATCATCATCAAACTGATTGGTAGCATAATCCATTCCTTCATCTTCATCTCCTTCAGTTTTGTCTTTAATATTTGTTTCATCTTTCATCATTCATATCTTGGATAAGTGTTGTAACAACTGCGTCCTCCTCTTCTTCTTCATCATCTTCAATCTCTTCTTCATTTTCTTCTTGATCATATTCGAAACCTGATTCATTCTCAACAGTTTCATGCTCGGAATCTGATCCTTTTTCACTGTCAAATTGGGCCTTGTCATCACCACTGTCTCTTTCTTGATCACTTCCTTCACTTCTAGAATCATGTTCATTATTGCTGTCATCTTCATCCTTTCCTCAAGATTCAGCTTCACTTTCATTTTATTCTTCTTCAGTCACATCGGGAACCCCTAGTTTAACACTAGTTCCTTCATTTGAGACAAAATGTTTGATTTTTGCAGCACTTAGAGCAGTTTTGGTAACAGTATCAGAACCACTTGGATGAGTCTTGTGAAAGTTCCTCAAACTCTTCTTGCGAACTTCTTTATACCGAGCTTCTTCAGTTAATGCCACTTCAGATAGCAAATCAATTCCTTTGCATTTCTCCACAGTCATCTTTTCCTTCTTCTTAGACAAAGACTTCACAGGAGTTTCTATAATGACCACCTCTCGTTTGAGCCTTAGTAGACTTCTTTACAGGTCTCTTAATTCTCTTTGACTTCCTCGTAGGTTCTTCAGGTGAAACTGGGACAGTAGTGAGTTGTGGAGAAGCAGGTTTCTTGAAAGTTTGCGCCTTCTTAGGAGGTGTAGCTCCGGTAGCATAGCCAAGATAAGTCTTGTAAGCTTTGGATTCCCGCATCTCAGGACATAATCAAAGATTTTGGAATCTCTCCAGAAATTTTGAGATTTTCCTTTGCAGAGACGAATCTCAAAGTGTTTATCAGATAGTCATTCTGAAGGTAATGGCATGCCACTCTTGGTATTCTCTTTAGATTGCGTTGTCTTTAGTAAGAAGTGTGAATGATACCTTTGGTGAATCGAGGGTAGTACATCTTGTCTTGCTTCTTGTGACCTCTATTGTCGATCTGGTAAGTGAAATCTTCCCAAAGTAATTCAACATAATCCACATTCTTCTTGTGGTACATACCCCAAAGTATTTAAGCTCTAGAAAGATGAAGCTTGTTAAGACCAGTTGTCTTTCCAGATAGGCTTCTGTTGATGATAGTGGCAAAAGTTCTCCAAGGTTGATGCATCTGATCAACAACAATATCGGTGGATTGTCTGAATTCCTATATGACCAAGTTCTATAGAAAGACACAAGATCTTCATCATGGTAAGTTGCATCAAAGTTTTTGACCATGAGACTTCTAGGAAATTCTGAAAGCTGTCACTGAAGATTTCCAAAGTTAAGGTGAATTTTCTTCTTCTTGTACCATTCTGAACCTTCGGCATTTTCATACTTGTGGATAGAATCCCAGAACTAGTGCATGTAAACTTTAGGAACATCTACAGTGATGAGAAATGCGGAATAGCACGGAGTAAGAGCAAGCGCAAGAGCATCTAGAACAACTTGAAATGTAGGCTCTCTTTCTTTCTTTCCAAGATTGATTCCTCCATTGCATTTTCCAATCTTAAGCCTTTTCTCCTTGGGGACAAGTTTCAGATCAAGTTTGGATTTTTTAGTAGTAATAGAAGACATGATTCTGCTAAGATTATTCAACAATACAGTTCATACACAAACACCTAATTTCACTAAAAGGACAATCTAGATCCATAAGACGATTAGAGATCAAGACCTGATTTACACTAGATTAGGATACAATTCTTAGTCATATAGCATTAATAACACCATGACAATTAACTTACAATCCGTAGAAACATACTCATTAATACAATAACTTTAGGCAATCTATAGAAAACCAAGGCAATCCACAAAAGATTTCCAAGGAAAACTAGACCCAATCATCAATATAAGTAACATTTAAAAATAATAATACGTTAGATTACCAAATATATGATTAGATCTCCTAGTTAAAAAACATGAAAAATTCGCCTATTGTTTGTGAAAATTTGCCTAACAAAACATTGAATATTTGCCTAATTTTGATATAATTCGCCGAACAGAACAAGAATAGTTTTTGCCTAAGCCAGGACGATATATACCGCCGCTAAAATAAAAGGTGTATAGTTCGCCTAAGGCTATGTGTATAATTCGCCTAAGGTTTGAAACGTATAAGGTTACACCTAATGTTTATAAATATGCCGTATACGACATTCGCCAAACCTAGAAACATAATAGTTCCCTGTAGGCAAAATGTATAAGTTCGCCTAGTAAGTTCACCTATGCCAAAAATTTACAACCATCAAGATTTGTACCTTTTCACAAGCATCAATAATAACTCAAACATGTTTATTTATCATCATAGAATCATTCTAACATATTTTTTCCCACATAATTAAACCACAAAAATCCTTACTTAATGTCTTGTTCGACTCATATAATACGAAAAAAACCTAAAAGACCCAAACTTTTTAGGTTAGATCCGTGTTTAAAAAATCAAGAGGCAACCCACTCACAAAACTATAGTTTATCATTATTAAACACAAAACCCACAAACGTCTTAACATGTTTTGACCATTAACACATTTTGCTCTCAAATCAAAATCATCACACCCAAAAACGTATCCTATACATTATTTCCCTATTCAAAACAGTAACATTGTACAACAAACTATACCCATATAGGACCAAAACCCCTCAATCAATTTTTGGTTTCATCAATCTTTCAAAGAGAAGAAATTTCAATCAATTTTTAGGGTTTTTCGAGTGAATAGTCACGATTAGGTTAGATATATAGGTGTTTAAACATTATTACATGAATACCTCTTGATTAAATAAGGTTAACGATTACCTGATAGGTCCTTTGGAAAAATTCAACAATGGAGGAAAGTGATTATGTTTGTGTGTGTTTAAGGAACGGGGCAAGGGGGTTTTTTTTTAAAAACTTTTGTGTTTTGGCAAAAATGCCCCCTAAGGTTTAATGAAACACTTCTATTATTCCTAATAACCTTAACCAAAAGCAAGACGTAGTTTCCCGTCGTTGGCAAAACTAGTCTCAAAAAGATATTAACCATAATAATTTAAGTTTCACATTTTGGCAAAAAACCCCTAAATAAAAAACCCATAAAAATAAACGATTAAGTTAAAATAAATTAAACACCCTTTAAAAATTCACCTATTATTGTTTAAAGTCGTTTCCTTTTATCACAAATTGATTTTATGAAGAAGATATTTGACATTTTCTACCCCTTAAACAATAACTCGTTTTCTATTTAAAGAGTTGTAGTCGTTGTTTAAGTGGTCAAATGTCTTTGAAAATGATTTTTTCAGATGAAACTGAAAGATGATTATATAATTTTTAAAATCAACACCATAAAAAAATAAGATTTTTCTTATTTTAACACATAAACGCACTAACACGTACTCTTATGGAATATAGGAAGCAGGGGTTGTGATGCAAAGTAATCACGAGCATTTGCATGGTCATAAAGTAGACCATGCTCGAGAATAAATTCTTGTTGAGAGGCCAAGTTTTCTTTTTGAAATACTTGCCTTGAAGATGATGACCGGGTTGCTATCAAAAATAATAGCACGGGCATTTTTTGGCATGTTTTTAAATAAATGCTTTTGAAACTTCTGCTATCGGAACTTCATTTACAGCCTCGTATCATTATTAAATGACATTTCTAAGGCCGTAAATGTTATCGATTTTCAGAAGACATGCCAGAGATCCATATTTTTATATTTTTTTGATTTTTTAAATTTTGTATTTTGTTTTTATAAAAAAAATTAAAAATGAAAAAAAAAATTGTGTTTTTTTGTGATTTTATATATATACATATTATACATAGGATATAAGAATAGGTACCACCACTATTTTTTAGCTTCGTCTGCCAGTTCTTTCAGAGTTTCAGCAGTAAAACTTCTCATTCCCAGCTTGTCGATAAGGAATTCAATTCTTTCTCGACATAGAGCCTTGGTGAAGATGTCCACCCACTGGTATTCCATTCTGACAAAGTAAAGCTCGACGACTCCATTGTCCACTTGCTCTTTTATGAAGTGATATCTTATGTCGATATGCTTTGATCGAGAATGTTAAACGTTGTTGCAACATAAGGCAATAGTGCTTTTGTTATCACAATACATTGGAATTTATTGAATCCAATACCATAGTCGGTAACTTGTGATCTCATCCAAAGGACTTGAGCACAACAGCCGGACAAGGCTATATATTCAGCTTCCGTACTGGATATTGCAGCGCTTTTCTGCCTTTTGATGACCAGCTAACAAGTCTGTCTCCCAGCAATTGCATACTTCCAGATTACTTGCTCGTTGTATCTTCACAACGTCGCAGTATAACAAATCAAAAGCTGTTAGAGCAATTTAGTAAAATCCTATCGAATCCCATAGTCCTCGATTGACGTATTCCTCTTAGGATATCGAAAGATTCTTTATACAAGCTTTAGGTGCTTTTCAGTAGGACGAGCCTGATATCGAGCACACATACAGACAGCATATACTAGGTCTGCTCTACTGGATGTTAGATACATAAGGGTGCCAACCATACCATGATAATGTGTAGGATCAATGGCTTTCCCTTGTGTATCCTCATCCAGTTTGGATTTCTCCACCATTGGAGTATCCACTGGGTCACAAGATTCCATTCCGTATTTCTTAAGTGATTCTAGAGCATATTTTGATTGGTTTAAAAAGATGCCTCTAGGACTCTGTGAAATCTGTAGTCCTAGAAAAAATGATATTTTGCCCATCATTGACATCTTGAATTTAGAACACATTATCTCAGAAAAAATTAATCCACAAGTTCATATAGCTAGAAACAAAAATAATATCATCAACATAGATTTGTACCAGGAGGATATCTTTGCCTTTTTTCTGCCTTTTTTCTTCTCTTTCTGCCGATGAACAATGTGAACAACCGTGCCTTGAAGAATCCTTGGATTGCAAAACGATAACAATAGATCATACCACGCGCGTGGAGCCTGTTTCAACCCATATAGAGCTTTCTTTAGTCTGTACACGTGATTAGGATTGTCTGGATCCACAAATCTGTCTGGTTGGCTAACGTAGACTTCTTCACGCAAAATACCATTCAAAAATGCCGTCTTTACATCCATCTGGTAGACGATCATATTCATATGAGCAACAAACGCGAGAAATATCCGAACAGCTTCTAGTACCTAAGCCAGCGGGAGTAAAAGGATACTTCAAAACAAACTTCCCCCCTCAACCCTTGACGTAACCAAGAGCTACAATCTTGCCTTGTTTTTTTCAATAATCCCCCCTAATTAATCCAATTTGACCTTATATATCCATTTTAAAATAACCATCACTTTATCTGGACGAGGAACGAGTTTCCAAACTTCAAGACGTTCAAAATTCATTTAGATCTTCTTGCATTGCCTCAATGTAGCATGACTAAGTTAGTGCATCTTTGTATGTCTTAGGTTTAACTAAAGTTAGGAAGGCATCATAGTAGCAGAACAGGGATTGTTCGTGTAGTTGGAGTCTTGTGGAAATAGGTCTCGAAGGGTCACCAATTATATTTTGTAACGGATGATCTTTTGTCCATTTACTGAGGTGTTCTGAGATTGGAGGCGTCGTGTTAGCACAGTAGTAAGATAACATTCCATTAGATGAGGAGATTCTTCAGAACCAGATTTCTGGGAATTGGAATGCAAAATAAGGATCGTTACTCTCATAACCACACCACAAGGTCGGTACCCTCTTCACACACAAGAAGGAATTGTTTTGGGATTGTATATGGTGAGTGGTTTTGTTAGGTGCTTGGAGAAGGTGCATCTTGATCAACAGTTGTTGAGGAAGGTAAACCGATTGAGTCAATAAGAGCAGGAGCTTCTTCTACAGGAACTGGAGAGGCAACGCAAGCTGGAGGAGAAAAGAACTCTTCAAACATTAGTTGAAACACAAGATCCCATTCATGCCTCAATGGTGCTACAAATGGTGCTGAAGAAGGAGGGATTAGAACGAGTCCCTAAACTGGGTGTTTGGCCAGGAGTACATATAAATTGAAGTCCGGGTCCCTGAATCGAGTTGTTCAGAAGCCATTGCCGTCAGCTCATCAAAAACGACATAGGTGGTTTCAATGATTTTTTGGGTATGTCTGTTGTAAATACGGTAAGCTTTCTTCTTGGGTGCATATCCAATGAAAATACCTATATCTATAACACCCAATTATTTTAGGTCATATTAGGACTCCGTACTTTCGTCATTTTAAATTTCTTTTACTATTTTTTACCTCTAGACATTATCAAATCCGCATAGTTTTTAGAGCCATATAAAACATTAGTTATAACGCTGATCTAAAAAAATTTAACTTTTACTAGAAAATGTCAAATACACTCATCAAGGCTTTACATAAGTCCATCCTACTCATCACTTAATTTACATACGCGACAGGGGAAATTGGGAAATGTCACTTATTTGATCAAAGTAAAAGGGCTCAAAACAAACATCACCAACATGTAACTTATATAAATATAGATAGTAAAATCCGTAGAAAAAAAAATTCCCCAACTTTATAGCAATAATTGGCTGAATAAATGTTAAACCATACACGTATTTTTTTTTAGAAACCTATAAGAAGATACACAAGAAAATCCATTCCTAACTTAACCCTTTTATCCAACATATAAAAGCCCATCACTCTTTTTCTCCAAAACCTACATAGTCTCGTGATATACCTAGTTCCTACCCCTCTTTTTCCTCTCTACGTTTCTAATAGTAAGTCACTTTAAACTCAGGTTAGGACTAATGTTAATTCAAGAAATCCTTACCATGTATGCTTAACATTCTAAACGTAACTTCCAAAGGGGGTCACGATACAGTAATTCTTTGTTCTATAAAAAGAAATAGTACAAGGTTAGGTATCACAAATTCACAAGCAAAAAACCCATTCAAATCAAAATTCTTCACGTGTTCTTTCCTCTTGTCCATTGAGTTTAGCCTACACAGACCATCTTCACCTTTCGTCTTCTCCAATAAACCTTAAAAACCCTAGAAACCCTAGTACCAAATTCGTCCCTTGTTATCTTTTTTTTGTTGACGAATAAACAAGCAAAAAGGGTGAATGTTGAGTTAACAATTGGTCAAAGAGGTTTAACTTTGGAAGTGGTTTGTGTCACGAAGAGTTTTTAAAAACCACGAATTGAGGGTTTTTCATTTGGTTCACGCCGCAGAGGTCCTCAAATTATCCTTATCGACCTTAATTATATTCCACTATTATTCATAGTGTGTCCTTAAAAATCATTTTAGAAATAAAACGTGACTTCCCCCATTGCTTGTGTAAAACGAACGAACATATGAGACATTTTATTTTTTTATTTTTTTGTTGTACTTCAGTTTGGTGTCGATTTAGTTATGTAATATGCTATATAAGACAAGTAGCTTAGGCCACGATTTGTACTAATGTAAGACAATCATTCGAAAACTTGAGCTATTAGCTGGTCGAATAAACATAGAAACAAAAATGTATGTCTAGTGTATAAAAAACACAAGCCCACCCAAAGTGAATTTGCGCACGGTTATACGTACACTATAGTGGTCACAAAAATCGACTATTTGCTTATTTCAAAAGTAACGACATATAACCTTGCATTTTTCCCCCTGGAATCACACTCAGTTTTCATACTAGTAACGAAGAATTAGGAGGGTCCTAAAGTTTACACCAAAACCAACAATATTTTCTCACTGTTTGATCAGCCAACGACCACTTTCCATCTAAAAAGAACACATTCCACGAATTAATTGTACCGTTTTTAAACTCCATGAAATGCGAAGAACCCATTATTGTTAATATAAAGCCTGGACTACAACTTTAAGCTAGGACAAAGTATCATTTTTTTGGTTTGTTAAAGTATTTTGCTCACAATTATTGAGTCTACTTTTGTGCTTTGCCACAGTTGACAATCTTAAAAACACATTGTGCATTCAGTTCATAATGTACCAAACGCACACCTACCATTTAAAACTCAATTTTTCGACCTAGATATGACCCATATCACGCAAAACTTAAAACGGTTAATTGATAAACCTAGTAGGGCCATAGAATGTTAGGGTATTCTTAAAATTGTTCTAACAAACGATATTAAATGAACCGACAAACGCGTCAAAAAACTCAGCCTCGCATGCTAAAAATAAACTATAACACTTATTTTTCTAAGTATAAACTGCCCTCGCGACCCGCCTATGCTTAGCACTATTTTTAACTATTCAAACGACCTTCTTAGACAGAACTTACTTAACGAAAAGTTGTATGTTACCACAACTAGAAGGATTCAAATAATGGATTTATAGTTTTACCCCAGTATCGTCAATTAACGAACCCATAAACAAATCGTAAGACTCTAAGCCGACTCATGATAAAAACTTAGTAATTTATAAGCTTAATTCAAAAGGAAAACGTCGATGTTTCATCTAATTATTTAACGCACTTAGGGACCAAACCAAGGGCTGACCTAAACTAATAATTTAAAGTATGAACAACCTAGTTTCTTAAATGTCCGAAGTCATAAATTATATACTTGCGGTTTGACCACGTTGACCCGATAACCTTGACCATTTTAAAATGAGGAATTGTTTTCAAATGTCATTTAATTCAATTATAACTCAAAGCACACCCAAAGGACAAATTCAAGTATTTATAATATTATTTTTTCACCGATTAGTGAATATGTATTAACTTATATGCATAGGTATTGCGATAAAGTCCTTTTGCATCGTTTATCGTGCCACTACTTCTGCTTTTTTACATTTATCATTACTAAAAGTGATTTATAGCCCCATGTTATAACTATATCATGAATTATAACTTATTGGGTAAGAAACATGCATTGTTTTTTACAAATTGGACGAAAGATACATTTACCATGATTACGTATTTTGTCTAAGTAACGATAACCCTTATGGCCCATTAACATGAACTGTCAATTACTTAATGTGAGCGCACATCTTATAAATATATAACCATTCCCCATCCGGTAAATACTCTCACTGGTTTTTTGCACGGAGTGAACCAACAGGATTGGCATACCATGTCAGATTCATATGTTTGCGGGTTAAAACATCATCACGGGGCAATGACAATATTTATGTCATTCATAAATTCAGCTTCCGGTGTCCATGAGACTTAGGGAACGTAATTACATTGTGATGTTTTGCATATGTTGCTTATCATACATTTGGAATCTATGTCCCTACAGTTTATTTACAAAAAATAAACCTAAGAATTCCCAACTTTAGTTGAACATTTATACCCATGTATAATTCACAGGTCAAAATGCACGCGGTGCACACGACTACATGGGATAGTCTATTGGTGTCCATGCAAAAAAGATATAGAGTACATTATAATACGGACTATTGTAATATCTAGAATCTTTATTCAAACGTTGAACTAATTTAACCATCATGCTTTGGTATCAAACAATCTCAATAAATTCCAATGTAAATCATCATTTTAAACGACTTTATAAAGGTCCCCTTCATCTCATATCTTTGTGCTATTGATCCTGTATAGTAAAAACGCTCCCAAAAAAATCCCCTATTAACATTATTTATTTCCTTCGAGCCCAATTGGAGGTGTTACAATTTTGTATGGAAGCCAAGGTTATAAGAGAAAAACCAGGTTCAAAAATTTTTACTTGGACTATACAACCCGTTTTCAATCATTGCATCATAAAAAGGGATTTTATGGGACATTCATTCCATACATTACTAGTTTGCATTAGTTGGGTATACTAATGTCTGCCTGATTCACATAAGTGTTTATAATAATAATTAAGTATATTAATACGGGTCTTATATTATGTCCAAGTAAAACTCTGTTTGTGAGTTACAGATTCATCATGTCTTCAAACATCATCAACGGTTACCTATACGTCCGTCGATACCGATTCTGAGCCAGGGAGGGCATTTTGGCCAGCTGACGAGGAGCCGTCCGATAGAGGTTTCCCCCGGGTCATCGTATACGGATATGATGGACTTCCGTTTTTTCCTCCATTATTCGTTCCTCCATTCAGCCAGTAGCCCCAGCTAGACCTCACCGGATTACATTACCTGCCCAGAGGTCCACATTCCATACGATCCTGCTACGGCCAAGCCTAATATACCCTGATTATATACCATTAGAGGATAAGCATGTGTTCCCAGCTCAGGAGCAGCCATTACCTCCTGTTGATTCACCTACTGCCCTGTCTTTAGGGTATGTGGCTTACTCTGATTCGGAGGAGGATCAAGAGGAGGACTCCGAGGAGGAGCATGCTGATTATCCTGCAGATGGAGGTGATGATGATTGATATGACACTGACGATGAGGATTAGGTACCCATTGAGGAGGAGGAGGCGCACTACTCTAGCCGACCCTTTCTGATATACCTGCAGTGGACCCTGTTCCATCAGCAGCAGAAACATCGGCAACTTTGAGGCTGATGAGCCCGTACCTACACCACCATCACCCCAGCATATCGTACCATTGCCAGGATATCTATCCGACCAGAGGCACCTATACTATTGCCACCTGAGGAGGAGGTCGAGAGACTCCTTGCCTTACCTACACCACCACCATCACCACTCATCTTATTATCACCACCCACTGCAGAGGAACACCTTGCTCGGTGTTTAGTTGCACCCGCACTTCCATCATCGTCACTTCCTAGATTACCTCACCCATATGGTAGCCCTAACCATTGCTGCACCCCCATGCTTCATAGCTTGCCCATGGAAGATTGAGAGCTTCATTCACCAATACCACCACCCATACCCCACATACCACTTACCATCACACCTCCACACCCACCTCTAAGACAACATGCACGCACTTACCACCACTACCCATACACATTGTTCATAACAACCATTCGAGACCCAAGGAGGATATATATCCCCAGCCAACTACCACCTCGTAAGAGGTTATGTCTTACTACTTCCGCATCGAGATATGAGGTGGGGGAGAGTTCGACTGCTGTTCCTAGGCCTACTGGAGGTCGTAGGGTAGATTATGGGTTGTCGCCCTCCTATATGACGAAGAGCCCAACGACAGAGAACAGCAGTCGGCTATTGGATTAAGATACTTGGGTAGACACCAAGGAAGGTTGCACCAGTGAGCCTTCGAGGGAGTCCCATACTAGGTACTACTGAGCTTGTTGCATACAAGAGCAGGACACCCATGACATCTATGTTTGTATTGAGGATACCCAGGATCGACAGACTCAGATACATCAGACGTTGAGGCATTGGTCGATGATATCAAAACCCAACTATAATACTAACCCCACTCTTGGATCAGGAGGCTCTAGTCTCCCGAGAGGCTTAGGCACACTCTATGGGATTTAGTTCGGCTATCCACTATGAGCTTCAGAGATACAAACACACGTTTGGACCCAGGATCACCGTATGGATGTGCAGGATTCCTTGATAGCAGCCCTGACTGCAAAACGAATACACACTCTGGCCAAAGGACATTTGGTTGACGGCTCTAAGGAGAGATCCGAGAACTTTCAGGCGAAGAGCACGCTCAGACCGGATTTCCCTGAAGGCCACCTAAGTAGTTCCTAGTTATTTTCAGTGTTCATACTATCATTTGTACCCATCAAATAATTTATGGATTCATTCCCACTAGCACGGTAGTAAGACCTCTATATTTTTTTTATTTCTAGTATAGAAAACAAATCAATGTATTGGTTTTCCAACAATATATGAGATGTTGATTATAGTTATATTGATCTCAATTATGTAAAGTGTTGAGAGAATTCCCCCAGTCATGTTATATAAATTACGTGTGTGATGTGATCATGTAATATATTTGACCCATGTCATGTTGTATGTTATGAAAACTCACGTGTTTTTTATTCTGTGGATCATAGAACAATAGCCACCCAAAAAGAACCTCTGCTGCCACAAAAACTACAAGGGGGCTGCTTTGCTACTGCTGCTAACCCCAATGACTGATGCCAGCTGTTTGATCAAATTGGTCACACAGACTTCCACTACACAAACTTGCAACCCAGACACTCTTCAAAATGGCACGAATGGCATGGCGATGGGAGCCACAAAATACTGGCACGGAACAGAGGACTACGCGCACATCCGCGAGAGAGACGTAACTAAGATTTCCTAACCTGTCACCCACTTAACTTCAAGGGTAACAGAAGGGGTAGTTGTGTTTATCACCAATGGTCGAGAAGATAGAATTCAGTGTTCCACATAAAGCAACGTGCTCTAAGAACCAAGTTAAGTTTTCTACTTGCACTTTTATTGGGAATGCCCTTACTTGGTAAAACTCCTACAAGAAGGCGGTTACACAAGATGTTGCTTATGCCATGGACAAGGAAAGGCATTAAAAGAAATATGATGGTCAAATACTGCCCAAAGGGTGAGATTAAGAAGTTGGAGATTGAACTCTAGAACCTAAAGGTAAAAGGTACTGATATCCCGAGCTACACCCTGCGTTTCCAAGAGCTTATATTGATGTGTGGATGTATGTTTCCCGAGGAATCGGATGAGGTTGAGAAGTATGTTAGTGGACTTCCCGATATGATCCGGGGAAATGTGATGTCATATCGACCCCAGACAATGGAAGAGGTCTATCGATTTTTCCAAATGAACAGAATGGAACAAAAACTCACACTATTTCTGAAAGGGCAAGCGAGCATGAAGAGAAACAGATAGAGTTTTATGCTAGGAACAATCAGGGGTACCAACAACAAAACAAGAGACAAACAACTGGCGAGCTTACACTGATGGGACTGGAGAGAAGAGGGAGACACTGGATCATTGCCCTTGTGTACAAAGTGCAACTACCACCACAAAGGGCCATGTGCTCCTAGATGTAACAAATTTAAGAGGATTGGCCATTTAGCTCGTGACTGCAGGAGTTCTGGCCCAAACAATAATAACAACAATCGTGGGAACTCTGGAGCAACTCAAAATTCAGTTACTTGCTATGAGTGTGGTGTTCAGGGGCACTCAAAATGGGCCGTAGCCCTCAGTTAAAGACTGTGGAAACCATGGTTAATCAACGTGGTGAACGACAATGCCAAACCAGCCAGGTTTAATGTGGTGGGCAAATGCAAGAACAAACCCGACTCTCACTAGTTACGGTACGTTCCTTCTAAAAACTACCGATATTCTTCTATTCTATTTGAAACAGGTGTCCGATAGATTTTGTATCCACAAACATTTAGCTCTTTTAAACGATATCACACCCACTACATCTAGACCATTATTACGATGTTGAACTAGCCGACGGGAAAATAACTAGGATAAACACTATCATTTAGGGTTGTACATTAAACTTCTTAAATCATCCATTCAACATAGACTTAATGCCCGTAGAACTTGGTAGTTTCGACGTCATAAATCGGCATGGATTAGGTTTCAAAGTAAACGCGGTTCATTGATTGTAGCCGAGAGGATCGTTCCGTATACCCTGGGGAAATGAAAAACCTTACTTGTCCATGTGGACGGAGCAATCAGGAAACAGACTCGTGTTAACATCATTTCATGCACTAAAAACTCATTAAATACTTTGTTGAAAGACACCAAGTCCTTTTTAGCCAATATACAGCAAAGGAGATTAAGACAGTCGGAAGAACGACTTGAGACGTACCAATCGTTCGAGATATCCTGAGGTATATCCGGAAGAATTGCCGGGTCTTCCACCCGACTAATATCGACAATTGGAATACCCAATTTGAGTTTGATGCTTGGGTGGCAAAGTCAGCCCGGTAGCCACGAGCACCATATCGATTGGCTCCTCTGAAATGAAAGAATTGGTCGAGCAACTACAGCAATAACTTTTACCGACAAAGGCTTTATAAAAGCCCCAGTTCCATCACCATGGAGCTCCGTCTTGTTTGTCAAAAAGAAGGATGGATCATTCCGGAAGTTGCATCGACTACCAGAATTGAATAAACTGACAGTGAAAGAATCGTTATCCCTCTCCAAGGATTGAATTATTTGTTTATCAACACAATGATTCCAGTGTTTACTCGAAGATAGACTTACGTCCGTGTTATCATCACTTAGAGTACGAGAAAGATATTCCGAAAACGCATTTAGGACTATCGGTACGGTCATTATTTATTACGAGTTCCAATTTATGCCATTTGGTGTTTAACAAATGCACCATGCGGTTTTTCATGGACAAAAACTCAGGAAACCGAGTGTTCAACCAACTTGGATAAGTTTATAATTGTCTTTATCAACGATAACTCATTTTATTCAAAGACAAATGGGAGAACATGAAGAACACCTTAAGCAATTCTAGAACTGCTTAAGAAGAGGAGTTATATGCTAAGTTTTCAAAATGTAAATTTTGGATTCCTAAGGTATAATTTCTCGGTCACGTGATTGACTGTCAAGGCATTCACGTGGATCCTGCCAAGATCGAATCTATTAAAGATTGGGCGTCTCCTAAAACACCAATGGAGATTTATCAATTTTTAGGTCTTGCCGGTTATTATCGGAGATTCATAGAAGGGTTCTCAAAGATTGCTAAGCCAATGACCAAACTTACCCAAAAGAAAGACCGCCTCGAATGGGGTGACAAGCAAGAAGCAGCTTTTCAGACGTTGAAAACTAAGTTGTGTAGCGCACCTATCTTAGCTCTCCCTCAAGGAGCTGAGAACTTCATTGTTTATTGCGATGCATCACATAAAGGATTGGGTGCGGTATTGATGCAAAACGAGAAGGTGATTGCTTATGCATCACGTTAGTTGAAGATCCATGAGAAAAATTATACTACTCATGATTTGGAACTTGGTGCTAGTGGTGTTTCTCTAAAATTAGGGAGACACTACTTGTACGGAACCAAATGTACGGTGTTTACGGATCATAAGAGCTTACAACACATACTTGACCAAAAGGAGTTGAATATGAGGCAACGTCGTTGGTTAGAGTTGCTCAGTGACTACGATTCTTTGATTCTTATTACCCTAAAAAGAAGGAAAAGAAAATGTTGTGGCTGATGAGCTTAAGCAGGAAAGAGCGAAGTAATACACAATAAAGTGCAGCCTAGTTATGACCTTATTAGGCTTGATCTTCCAAACAAATCTTGAATGCTCAGACGAGGCACAAAAACCCAAAAAAATATAAAGAACGAAACCGTAGAGGTATGATTAGAGGAAGGAATCTAACAAAGAGAGGTTGGAACCCCGTCGGCAACGGAACCCTATGCTTAAATGGTAGGGGTTGGTTGCCATGTTATGGCGATTTAAGGACCGTAATCATGCACAAGTCCTGCAAATCAAAATACTCTGTCGATCCAGGTTCGGACAAAATGTATCAAGACATGAAAAAGCTATATTGGTGGCCCAATATGAAGGCCGACATCGCCACCTCTGTTAACAAAATGTTTGACGTTGCTAGGGTCAAAGCTAACAGTCAAAGACCATCGGATTCGTTGTACAACCCAAGATACCTGAATGGAAGTGGGACAATATCACCATGGATTTTGTCACCAAGCTTCCTAAGTCACCGCAGGGTCATGACACTATTTGGGTGATTGTTGATCGACTTACGAAGTCTGCAATATTTACGCCAATAAGGGAAACTGACCCCACAGAGAAGCTGGCAAGAATATACATAAAGGAGGTAGTCGCGAGGCATGGAATACCTGTTTCAATCATCTGTGACCGTGACCCTAGGTTCGCATCACATTTTTGGAGATCACTTCAGAAGGCTTTGGGTACTAGTTTGGATATGAGTACTGCGTACCATCCAGAAACTGATGGACAAAGCGAGAGAACCATCCAAACTCTTGAGGATATGCTACGTGCTTGCGTGATCGACTTTGGAAATGGTTGGATTAAGCATTTTCCATTAGTCGAGTTTTCATACAACAACAGTTATCACGCTAGCATCAAGGCAGCACCGTTTGAGGCATTGTACGGTCGAAAGTGTCGTTCACCTGTTTGTTGGGCCGAAGTCGGAGAAGCTCAGCTCACCGGTCCAGATTTAATTCAAGAAACGACCGAGAAAATCATTCAGATCAAGCAAAGGATTCAAGCCGCTCGTGACCGACAAAAGAGTTATGCCGACTTAAAGCGTAAGCCGATGGAGTTCCAAGTTGGGGATAGGGTTATGCTCAAGGTTTCACCTTGGAAAGGGGTCGTACGTTTTGGAAAACGGGGGAAGTTAAACCCTCGATATGTTGGACCTTTCAAGGTGTTGGAAAAGGTTGGATCCGTTGCATACAAGCTTGAACTCCCTCAAGAATTGGGCAGGGTTCACAATACATTTCATGTATCCAACTTGAAGAAATGTTATTCCGACGAACCATTAGCTGTTCCGTTGGAAGGACTACACATTGATGATAAACTCCAATTTGTGGAAGATCCCGTTGAAATTATGGAACAGGAAATCAAACGGTTAAAGCGAAGCCGTATACCACTCGTTAAGGTTCGCTGGAACTCTAGGAGAGGTCCTGAGTTCACATGGGAACGGGAAGATTCATTCAAAAAGAAATACCCACATCTCTTCACAAATCGGACGTCTTCATCCACTACAACGCCTTAAGCCTTGAGGACAAGGCTCATCTAACCGGGGGAGACTATAACACCCGTGTTTTTCAGGTCATATTACGACTCCATACTTTCGTCATTTTAAATTTCTTTTACTATTTACTCGAGACTTTATATAAATCCGCATAGTTAGTGATAGAGAGTTTTATATACCCAAAATATATATAAAATATAATACTTCAAAGAGCAATTAAGAAAATTCCCTAAGGAAATTTCACTCTCAAAAATATATATAATATAATATATAATACGTATATTTAACCGGTAAATATATTCATCCGTCGTTCTCCAACTACTAAGGAAATTGAACCTCGTTTAAAGAAGCTTGGATACTGATTTGAATGAAGCAAAGATATTTTTGATAATCTATATCTATTAAATAAAAAGCAATAATTAAAATTGAACAATTAAAGGCAATTAAACAATTAAACAAATCGGGAAACAAATAAAACACGACGATTAAGCAAATAGACTAGAATTAAACCCTAAGATTGCAAACTAATTTTCTACACATAAATTAGGATAAAAGAAAATTTTAAGAAAAAGAAAAATATTTTTTTTTGATTATTTTTGAATTTTTTTTATCAATTGAAAACTATTTAATTTTAATTAAATCCTAAAAAATAAAAAAATAGCAAGTAATTGAAATTATATTTTTCCTAGATAAAACAAATAAAAAGAAAATTTTAGAAAAAAGAATCACTATTTTTGGCTTTTTTGATTTTAAGATATGAATTTTCTAAGATTTAATACTAATTAAAAGCTTAAAAATAATAAAAATAATAAAAATATAAGCCTAAAAAATTTATAAAAATTATACTAGAAAAAGAAAATATGCAGAAAATTTATAAAAATAAAAGCCCTAATTTATATTTTTTTATTAAACTTTAATTAAACTAATTAAAAACTAAATCTAATTACTAATTAAAACTAATAAACTTAATTAAATACTTAACTAAGGACTAATGGTGCAAAGACCTAAAGGACTAACAGAAAAACAATTGAAATTGAAAAGTTACAAAACCTACCCTGAAAGTCTAGCCCGATTTCAAAATAAGTCCATTAAGGCCCAAATTAAGTTGAGTAATTAAAAAAATGCTTATTATCAAAAACTTACAAAAGAAAAGTTGTAGAAGAGGCTGGTGTGAACAAAATTAACAAAAGCACTTTGGGCTGAAAATCAATAATAAGCTCAAAAAGAGCTTATCAATAAGCTGACTTCAGAAAGTAAGGGTTTACCCTTGGCTTTACTAAATAAGCTGCTAAAAGCTCAAATTAAGCTCAATTACAAAAGTAAAAGAAGATCCTAAGAGCTTATGATATGCTTATTCTAATTAAGAAAAGAGATTTGATCTTAAAACACATTAAGGCTTCTAAAAATGATGATGAAAGAAGCAAAGTCAGGAATAAAGCAATAAGCTCAAAAAAAACTTAATAAGCTCAATTGCTCAAAAAGCTAAGACAGCAAATGAGCTTTTGCAAACTTGACAAACAACTTATAGGCTACTAAATAAAACCTAATACTACAAGCTAGAATCTAAAATTTTTAAAGCTATACTAATCTAATTACTGTTTTTGAGTTTTACAGCTTTTTGGTGACTTTTAAACTAGATTGTACTATAGTAAATAAGCTTGGAAATGAAAAATAAGTCTTAATCTAAATTAAGCTATATCTAAACTATAAAATACTAAAAGATAAGCTACTAAATCCTACAATTGCTGGCTTAAATTGGGGCTTAAATTCAGTTTACATACTCAGCATGTGCTGAGTATGTGAATAAGTATGTGCTGATGCACTTTGAAAAAAAAACAAAAGTGCAGGATACTTTGAGAGTAATCCTGCACTAAGACACACTCAAGTAGAGTGTTTAAACTTAATTCAAGCACAATCAAAAGCTCAAAGAGCTTGGATCAAAATGAAGCAATTAAAACCTAAGCTAAAAGCTCCCCTGGTGCAGGAACATGCATAATAAACCACAAATTCATTTAGACTAAAATCTAAGAACTCAAACCTTTTTAAAACTTGATTTCTTATTAAAACTCAGCTGACCAAAGTGTTTTGCCCAAAGATATTTGACTTTTATTGGTCAAATTTGCTTATGCCAAACACCCCTTTACCATTTTGACAGAGATGATTTTAAACTTAAATTGCAAATCTAATTAACAAGTACTAACTACCAGATAAAAACTAGCTTATAATTAACTTATTAAGCATAAACTAACAACTGGATTTAGCTAAAACTTAAGATCTAAGATTATACTAAATTTTTGGTGTTTTTATGGTTTTATGACAATCTAAATATTAAACTAATGATCTATAGCTCTTAAGCTAAAAACAGATTAACTAATTAGTATAATAAGCTAAATGAAATTCAAATAAGCACTAATAAGCATACAATATAAGCAAATAAGCAGATCTAAGTTTTTAAGAAAATTACCTATTTAATTAAGCTTGAATAAAAAGGAATTAAAAGTGAAACTTACTTTAGCCTCTAGCTAAACAAGAGGAACCAATTAAGGCAGCTACTAGCTCCCTAGCTTATTAATAAGCTAGGGTATAAGTCCATGGGATCTCATCCATTACTAGATCCCCTTCCTTTAAGCTTAAATCTAATAAATCCAAAGTAAATAGAAATTTTAAGCTACTTTTACAGGTTTAAAGTATGATTAAGGTGAGTTGAGCTCCATAATAAGCTTATAGACTTATTAGAGCTGATTTTTAGCTTATGAGGGCTTATTGAGACAGATAGGCTTATTAAGAGAGCTTATTAGTTGAAAGCTATGAAATTTTATGACAAATTTAAACTAAATTTCATTAAAACGAGCTGAATTACATTACTTAAAAGAAATTACAATTGAATCAAAATTACATTTAAGCTTTTTAAAACTACACTAGGCTAAACTAGAAAAAGAAAAAAAATCAGGAACGTCATGTGTGTGTAACGAGGGTGCTATTTATAGCACCATAGTGAAGCTTCTAGGCCTCCTGAATCCATCTCCTAGCCTTCAATCCGCACCCTTGATTCTTCTAATCTTTTCCAAATGATTTTGAGTCGTTTGATCATTTTACGTGTATCTGAGGATCGCCAGCGTGTCATTCTTTGATGTGACATTGTGTTAGCTATGTGAGTGAGTTTAGTGTAAAACCCACGTCCCTTATGTGCTTCTCCATTGATGACGTGGATTGATCATGAGAGTGAGTTACTAAAACCATTTGATTAGACTAATTTGTTCCTGGTATCTTGTTAATGAGCTCTTAAATTGACCAATAAAGCCCTCAATTTCCATTTGCCCCTTGTTTTACCCTGGCTAGTGAAAAGAAAGTGACGATGAACACTAAAAAGGGCTTCACGCCTTTTTACAATTGAAAATGGGTAACAAATTTTTAAACTTTGGGTTAATTGCAATTTTGGTCCTTGTGTTTAGTTTTTCCCATTTGTAGTATAAATTAAGTTTGGAATGGTGCAAGATTGGTCCCTATGGTTTATAAAAAGAGTGAATGGGCTAGGGTTTTAGGCTTATGGATCCGGGTGAGGCCCATTTAGGCTTAGGGACCATTTATGGACTTTTCTGAAAGTTAAGGGGTTATTTTGAGATACTTTGGGTTTTGTTGATTTTCGTTGACCAAGATTTGACTTTTCCTTTGACTGATTGACTGAGGGTTGACTTTTTCATGGCTTTGCTTCTGGCTTTTGTTCACTCTTCCGTTCTCGTATCCGTGCTTGTTTGTTTTTGATGGTTTTCTTGTGATTTCTGATATATACAAAACACAAATACAAGTATATTTTTGCCATTTTTGGTCTGTTTTAGGTTTATTTGGGCTATTTTAAGCATAAATGGATATGTGTATTTAACACTTATCAGTCCTTATAGTTATAACTTTAGAAAAATGATATTTTCAGCCCCTCTAGTTATAAATTTCATAAAGTTACGATATATACCCCTTGCATGGAAATAATTTACAAATCAAGTCCAAAAAGCCATGCAAGCTTATTTTAGAATTCTAAATGATATTTGCAGGTTATAGATTATTAAAATAAGCAAAAATAAGATGTTTTAACAAAAAAAAAAGTTTAGAAAAAGGATTCGTTAGCTAGAAAATCAAAATGGGTCATTTTTAGGGTTTTAATAAAAAAACACATGGGTTTGAGGATTCAAGGCTTCAAACAAGAGTTTATATATGATCTTAAGAGTATTATGAACATTCTAAAGCAGATTATGAGCTTATTGAACAAGATTATAAGCTTACTTGAGCTAAAATGGGTCGAAATGGGGTTTTCGGGTTCGTACGCCTAGAAACGCCTTCAATGGCTTCTTTCTCTTGATTCTTGGCTTCTATTCTGATCTTAGGGACCTTCTACTTCTTCCTTGGCTTCCTTACTTCTGCTAGAACTTGGTTTGAACTTAGATTTAAGGTGGAAAAGAGTTGTGAGGATGAAATAAAAGTGTATGTGTGTGTTCGGCTTATATAGGGCTCAAATGACTTAGGGGCCAAGTTTTCTTGGAGTAGGCACCAAGATTACTTGGTGTGGTGGCCAAAGGCTGTCATGGTGACTAATAGAAAGCTAGGGTGAGGTGTAGGGAGGTGGTGATGGTTCGAAAATCAAAGATGGTGACAAGTAGCTTACTTAGTGTGCAACTTGTGGTAGTAGCTTACAAGGAGGTGATGGAGATGCTTGTAAGGTGCTGGAGTGATGGTGATGTGGTGGTGAGGTCATGGTGATGAAGGTGGTTGCGAGTCATGGAGGAGCTTGAGGTGTTTATTTAGTTTATACATGGTTGTTTTTGGACAGCCAACATCAATCTTGGTAATTTGGTTGCCATTTACAAACCGTAATTCTGATTAACCTCAAACCAGTGAGCGTGGTTAGATATTTGAGTCCTCTACAACTTTTAGTCTTACATATTCAATGGTTACTATACAAAAATCTAGAGATAACAACCATTTACTACAGGTGTGCAGAATTTGCGCACCTTTTGCCATTTCAGCTATAACTAATTAATCCGACGTCGAATCGGGGTGATTCAATCGGCAAAATGATCACAAGACATAGGGATACAACCTAGTGTTTTTACTTAATACCCAGAACCTACTAATTTTGCCCAGATCTTATGTTTTATTAACTGATCAGATTCTGAAAACTATGAACTAGTTTAAGGTGTAATGGGTTTGCTATGGTTTTATGATTTTGGTTTAGGGTTAGATGAATTAGGGTTTTTAGGATTAGGGTTTAGAATGATTTAGGGATTAGGTTTAGGGTTTAAGAGTTGTGCATTGGGTGTTTGTACCTTGTGTTAAAGTGGTGGTAAGATATAAACATGATTTAGGAGGTAAAATGACCTAGTTTGTATTTCATGCACAATTGACTTATACATTGAGCTTTAGAAGGTTGTACTAGGGTTTAGGAGGGAAAAGATATTCAAAAGTTTGGCATTGTAACTTGTACACATGCTTTGAACATTTGTACACTTGTTTTGACATGTAATTAGGGTTTTTGGAATAAACGTTAACGTATAATGCTTGTTTTGGAATAGCATTATAAATGGTACGTTAAATGGATAACGTACATGGTAAAAATGATATTTAAACATAGACTTGACATATTAAGATTTTTACATGATATAAACATAGATATAGATGGCATTGGTAGGTTGCGTGAGCTCGTTTACTTTAGTTATGTAAACTATGTTACATAATGGAATAAAGCAAAAAATTTCCCTGTAAAAAGGTAGTATATACTTTAATAGATGGATAGTACATTGCATCTAATTTAATAGATGGATATTTACATTGATGAAAATTACGGGTTGTTATACGTATGGCCCATAAGTTGATGGAACAAAAATCGCAAAGAATAACCAAAAGCAAGGGAACGCGCGAGCTATGACTACTGCTCCTACTGATGGAAAGGTGTCTTCTAGATCACTTCCGGTTTGTGAACATTGTTTTACTCGCCATGTTGATCTATGTACGATCAAGTGCCACAAGTGTGGAAAGGTTAGGCACAAAGCAAGGTATTGCAAGGAAAAGAATGTTGCCACGTGTGCAAATGCCCAGCCCATTCCGTCTTGTTATGATTGTGGTAAGCAAGGTCATACGAGGAACCGATGCCCAATAAAGGTTTAGCAAGAGGAAACGGGAGAAGTTCGTGGCCGAGCTTATGCTATTAAGGATGCTGAGCCGCAGGGTCCGAATGTGGTTACTGGTACATTTCTGCTCAATAACCGCTATGCTTCTTTTTTATTCGATTCGGGTTCCGATAGGAGTTTTATGGATACTAGATTTAGTTCCATGCTTAATATTGAACCGGTTAAAATAAGAGCTAGTTACGAAGTAGAATTAGCTGATGGAAGGGTAGTTAGTATGAACATTGTGTTAAAAGGTCGCACTTTGAACTTAGTGAACCATATTTTTAAAATCGATTTGATGCCGATTGAGCTTGGTACGTTTGACGTCATAATCGGTATAGATTGGCTTGTCAAGCACGATGTCGTTATTGTCTGTGGCGAGAAAGTTGTTCCTATACCGTATGGAAACAAGATGTTGATAGTTGAAAGTGACAAGGGTGTGTCTCGACTAAAGGTCATATCTTGTATTAAAGCCCGTAAGTATTTCGAGCGAGGTTGTCATCTGTTTTTGGCACACGTGACAGAGAAGAAATCAAAGGAGAAACGATTGGAAGACGTGCCTGTAATTCGTGACTTTCTTGAGGTGTTTTCTGAGGATTTTCTAGGACTACCACCGCCGAGGCAAGTAGAGTTTCGAATTGATCTAGTATCGGGGGCTGCACCTGTTGCACGCGCACCATATAGATTGGCACCGTTTAAGATGAGAGAGTTGTCGGTACAACTGCAAGAGCTGCTGGAGAAAGGATTTATTCGTCCATGTTCATCACTGTGGGGAGCACCGGTGTTGTTTGTGAAGAATAAAGATGGATCTTTTAGAATATGTATAGATTACCGCGAGTTGAACAAGTTGACTGTCAAGAATCGTTATCCCCTCCCGAGAATCGACGATTTATTTGACCAACTTCAGGGTTCTAGCGTGTATTCTAAAATCGATCTGCGATCAGGATATCACCAGTTACGCATTAAAGAAGAGGACATTCCAATTACAGCATTTAGAACTCCGTATGGACAATTTGAGTTCCAAGTGATACCGTTTGGATTGACTAATGCGCTTGCTGTGTTTATGGACTTGATGAACCGAGTATGTAATCCATATATTGATAAGTTCGTTATAGTGCTCATCGATGATATTTTGGTTTATTCTAAGGACGAAGAAGAGAATGGAAAGCATTTGAAGATTATTTTGGAGCTGCTTAAGAAAGAGAGATTGTACGCCAAGTTTTCAAAGTGTGATTTTTGGCTAGATTGGTACAATTTCTTGGTCATGTGATTGATCGTAACGGTGTTCATGTTGATCCAGCCAAGATCGAATCCATTAAGAATTGGGCTGCACGAACAACGCCAACGGAGGTGAGGCAATTTCTTGGATTGACTGGTTACTATTGGAGGTTTATTGAAGGTTTTTCTTTAATTTCTAAGCCACTGACTAAGTTAACTCAGAAATATAAGAAATACGAGTGGGGAAAAGAAGAAGAGGAAGCTTTTCAGACACTAAAGCAAAAGTTATGTAGTGCACCGATCTTAGCATTTCCTGAAGGAACGGAAGATTTCGTAGTTTATTGCGATGCGTCCCTCAAGGGTTATGAAGCCGTGTTGATGCAAAGGGAAAAGGTGATAGCGTATGCTTCTCGACAATTGAAGACTCACGAAGAGAATTACGCTACTTATGATTTGGAATTAGGAGCTGTTGTTTTTGCTCTTAGGTTATGGAGACATTATTTGTATGGAACGAAGTATGTGGTTTTCACCGATCACAAGAGCCTACAATATATTTTAAACTAGAAAGAGCTTAACTTAAGACAACGGAGATGGATTGAGTTGTTAAGTGATTATGATTGTGAAATTTCGTATCATCCTAGAAAAGCGAATGTTGTGGCTGGCACCTTAAGTCAGAAAGAAAGGAATAGGCCATTATGTGTTTGAGCTTTGATGATGAGTGTTCACAATGATCTACCTGAGCAGATTCATGAAGCTCAAAAGGAAGCGACAAAAAGGAAGGATGTAAGGGCGGAGAATTTTGGGAGATTGATTAAGCAAATATTTGAGTTCCGCCCTAATGGAACATGTTGTTTTGGAAATCGTGTTTGGTTGCCGTGATTCGATGGATTGAGGGATCTGGTCATGCATGAGTCGCATAAGTCCAAGTATTCTATCCATCTAGGATCGAACAAGATGTATTAAGATTTGAAGCTGTTGTATTGGTGGCCGAATATGAAAGCTGATATCGCCACGTATGTTAGCAAGTGTTGCGAAGGTTAAAGCTGAGCATCAGAAACTGTCTCGATTGCTACAATAACCTAAGATTCCCGTTTGGAAATGGGAAAGGATTACTATGAATTTTGTGATTGGACTGCCAAGGACGCCGAGTGGGTATGATACAATTTGGGTCATTGTCGATCGACTGATCAAATCAGCTCATTTCCTACCAATGAAGAAGGCTGATGCCATGGAGAAGCTCACGCAACTTTATTTGAAGGAAGTTGTGTGTAGGCATGGTGTTCCTGTTTTGATCATTTCGGATCGAGATAGCCATTTTACACCAAGATTCTAGAAATCGCTTCAGAAAGCGTTGGGAACAAATTTAGATATGAGTACCATTTACCACTCTCAAACGGATAGACAAAGCTAAAGGACTATACAAATGCTTGAAGATATGTTGCGTGCCTGTGTGATCGACTTTGGAAGTAGTTGGGATCGCCATCTGCCATGGGTCGAGTTCTCATATAACAATAGTTATCACACAAGTATTAAGGCTGCACCATATGAGGCTTTGTATGGCCGAAAATGTAGATCACCTGTATGTTGGAGTGAGGTTGGGGATAGCCAACTCACCTGTCCAGAATTGATTCGTAAAACGACCTAGAAGATTGTTCAGATTAAGAATCGCTTGTTGACCGCCCGTAGCTGCCAGAAAAGCTACGCGGATAGAAGAACTAAGCCGTTGGAATTTGAAGTTGGTGATATGGTATTACTCAAGGTATCACCATGGAAAGGCGCTGTGCATTTTGAAAAGCGCGGAAAGTAAAGTCCATGTTACATTGGGCCATTCAATATTTTAGCCAGAGTTAGCCCTGTAGCTTATACGTTGGAGTTACCCGAAGAGTTGAAAGGGATTCATAGTACTTTTCATGTTTCGAATCTTAAGAAATGTTTAACGAAAGGCAATATTGTTGTTCCGATAGATGAGATTCAACTTGATGATAAGTTGCATATGATTGAAGAGCTAGTAAAAGTTGTTGATAGAGAGGTGAAGCGACTTAAGCGGAGTCGGATACCTATCATTAAAGTTCGTTAGACTTTGCAAAGAGGTCTAGAATTTACTTGGGAACGTGAGGATCAGATTAAGAAAAAGTACCCTCATCTCTTTACAAGTAAGGACGAAGCGAGGAAGAGTGGATAAGTCGAGCTGAGCACCGGGACGGAGCTCCCTAAAGGAGGGGAGAATGTAACAACCCGAGTTTCAGGTCAACGTTTATCCCGAGCTATGATAAGTATTTTTGCTACGTAATTAATTATAGTCGTTTATGCTGTATAATGTTTGGTGAAAATTTACATTTATAGGGTAATTTTAAGCCGTGATTGAGTTTCTATTTGTTTTTAGCGTCTAAGAAAGTCAGAAAAATTTATATTGTCGCTCCGAGAGCGTGATTTTGTTATTTTTGTATTTTACGACGTTTCCCCGAGTTTTCGTAAAACCGTGTTTAAAGGTCGTGTTTTACGGTGATTTAATGTTTTATTAAAGTTTTAAAAGTAATTTTGGGAACATTTAAAATATTTACTAACGTGGTGTGACCCGAGTCTTTGGCCGGTTTTAAATAAAAGAAAAATTCCTTGTACTAGTTTTGAAGGACTAATAAGGAAAGAGGGGTTAAAGGTGTCAAATGGTTAAACTTCAATTCTCTAAATACCACACTTATACACACATTTTGTTTCTTTACAAAATTTCACTCTGTTCCTCCTCTCTTCTCTTGTTCGAACCGGCCACCACCAACACCACCATATTCTGGTCAATTTTCCGACATGCATTAAAATCCGTTTACATATTATTGATCCTTGTATCAAGAGCTACAAAACCCACTAATAAAATCCTACATGCATTGAGTTTTGAAGAAGTTAGATTTTTGGTTGATTCTTGAACTTTTCGAGTATAAAGGGTTGTTTAAAAGAGTTAGATTAGTGTTGTAGTGAAGTTGGTTGATTGAAAAAGGTTGGTTTGTTTGTGTTGAGGTTTCGTCTGATTTTAAAAGGCAAAGGGGAAGCCATAGTTGATTTTTGTCATAGCATTGTGAGCTTTCTAATTGTGTTCTTATGTGATTAATTTGGTTATATTGCGTGTATTATGGTTATTGCTATAAGATTCAAGTGCGAAAATTATTGAAAGCGTATTTGGTTATTAATCAAAGTTCGATGGTTCTGGTATAATTACATAGACTAGTTAAACATGTTTTGATAGTTGGATTTAGTCAAAAATGTGATTTTAATAGGTTTCGGATTGACCAAGTTTGACCGACTCGTAGCGAGTCGAGAATTTTTTGAAAGTTATTTTTGATAATGAAAAGTGATTGTGTTCGCCTTTAGCTACGTTTCGCTAGGTGGATCGTCACGTAACTCTTAATAATAAACGTTTTACGGCCGAGTCAAGTTTGGTTATTTTTGGAGTAAAAGTCAACTACGAAGTTTGACTTTTTAAAGTCAAACTTACGTAAACTTTTGAATATAGTCTATAATGAGCAAAGGGTTTGTAATGTTAGTTAATCGATGACGAAATATGAAGTTCGGATTATATTATCCTTACTTTCGGTAACTTTCTAAAAATGGAAACTTTGTTGAAAATGTTGAGATATTGTTAGTGCGTCAAAGGGAATTGTTTTGCGTCGCACTTGGAGATTATAGTATATGATTGTATGTACATAATAGTGATATATATAGTATTATAGCTGCCAGTATGCATGAATGAAATATGTTACGTTTAGTCACGTACCACTAATTAGTAATATTATAGAGTCGCGGTTAAGACGTGAAGGTATTTGCGCTTGTTGATTTGATTGAATTGGATCTTTTGCTTAATTTGAGTTCATAGCCTCGCATTTAAATCTTTTGATTGTTTTGAAACCCGCGAGGGGGATACATGTTTGTTTTATAAAATCGAACACATATGATTTTATGGTATGCTGGACCCGATTATGAGATTGTTTCCGCATAAGTAGCTATTGTCGAAGTCCCTTATTTCATGAACCGTTAATCGCCTTGTGAGGTGAACGCTAATGCATTAAATAGATCTATTGGGTTTGACAACCCTGTCCGGGGTATGAATCCTTGTGAACACCCTATCAAACGGACATTTTGTATTTAGAAGTAATAGGTATATGACAATAATACCTTGTTTGGGGCACATTGACATATGAAATGACATATGTATAACAACCCGCAATTTTCATCAATGTAAATATCCATCTATTAAATTAGATGCACTATAATATTCATCTATTAAATTAGATGCAATGTAATATCCATCTATTATAAATATATCACCTTCTTACACGAATTTTTTTTATTTTATCTCAATATGCAACGTAACTTGCATCTCTAAAGTAAACGAGCTCACGCAACCTCTATCAATGCCATCTATATCTATGTTTATATCATATAAACATCCTAATATGTCAAGTCTATATCCTAATATTATTTTTACTAAGTACATTATCCATTTAACGTACTTTTCAAAACGTTATTTCAAAACAAGCATTAATCATTTAACGTTTTACATCAAAACCCTTATTATAGTATGGTGATACTTATAAAATTAAGTACATCCTTTATAGCATGTGTACAGACAATGTACCACATTTGAATATCTTTACCTCCTGAATCACGTTACGAACTTTTCTAAAGCACGAAGGTACAAATCAATAATGCAAGAAAGTCAAACTAGGTCATTTAAGCTCCTAAACCATGTTTAAACTTTACACCACTTTAACACAAGGTACAAGTACTTAATTCATGAACTCCCTAAACCATAATCAATCAAATCTTAACCCTAAGCCATGGTTTAAAACCGCTAAATCATAAAACAAAACCCTAAACCCTTATTTCACATTCATCGAAAAACTAAACCCTAAACCTAAAACTAAGCCCTAAACCTTAATCCTAAGCCCTAATCTCAATCCTAACACTAATCCTAAACCTTAATCTACCCTTAATCCTAACCCTAATCTACATTTTAAAACCCTAAACCCTAACCCAAAAGAAAAACCAACCCGACACCATTTTCTTTCCATTTTGACCTATTTTTACACCCAAGCTAGCAACCAAGCACCTCAAGCACCTCTATGACTCACCAAGCAGCCACCTAAGTAGCTTACAAGCACCTCCATCACCACCCTTAAGAACCAAGGCTTCTAAAACACCTTCTTGTCACCACCTTGTAGCCGTGACCCCTAAACACTCCACCTTTCTTTGCACTCTTTTAGCTCAAAACTCATCCTACTAGCCCCTCTTAGTCACCTTAACTAGCCTTGACACTAATCAAACTCAAAACTTAAGCACCAAGGGTATTTTCACGCTATAAATACACGAACCAAGCAACCTTTTCATTTCATCCCACACATCTCATCTCATACCCTAAAATGGAATTATAGCCTTCCATGGCAGCAATAGTGAAGTTCTCACACATGAGGTTGACTCTTTATGAAGTAATGTCTCCAAGCTTCAAGACGAAGCATTGAATGTTTCAAAACTCGACAAAAGTAACGTTGTTTTGGACAATATGGTAAGTCGTCAAAAATTGTCCTAAGATAAGGAAAGTCTTGGATTTTAAAAAAATGAGAAACCACTTTCGTAAGCCTAAACAAGCCAATAACGTTTGTAAAAGAAGGATAAAACGAAGCTCCTCATAATTCAGGGCCTGACGCGCTGTGTGACACGCTAGCACGCCACCAGCGCACTAGGGGACTGTTCAAATGCATACTTCGATTAATGATGTTGTTAAATCCATTGTTCCTCAAACTCGTTTTGCAAACACTCGAGGTACCCAAACACCCATTACAAGAGGTTAAACCACCAAAAAAGAATACCATTCAGTTTCACGTAATGGACTTAGATACACACAAACTCGAGTCGACCAAAGACCTCTACTACCCACTCCTATTATGAGACCTCCTAAGTCATATAATCGAAGACCTTTTTTTTGAAATAATCATTCTTCAAGAAGAAGAAATCTTTATAACAATCAAAGGTCTTCGTCTTATCAACACAACACCTCCCAAAGGAGAGAAAAATCCTACCCAAATCATAGGCTAAAATCACCTTAGAGCATGAGACCAAACTTTCAAAACTACCATGATTTTTAAAACAATCCTTGGTCTGTGTTCTCGAGCTACGGTCTACATAAACTATGTACCTTACTTCAAGACCCAAGAATGGTTAACTTAGGCACCGTATTTTCTAACCATAATGAACCCAAGAAAGAATGGGTACCAAGACCTTGAATTCATACTTGCTTATAGGTTTTCCTTAAATATGATCTACTACCGGATGATTGGATTGTGGATAGTCATTTCACTAAGCACATGACCGACAATAGAAGATTTTTTACTTCGTACAAGGCGTATGATGGTGGACATATCGTATTTAGGAGCAACCTAAAGGGAAACCTCATTGGTAGAGATAATATTTCTCATGACTCCATTACAATTATCAATGTTGAGCATGTTAGTGGTATAACTTTTAACTTGATTAGTGTAGGACAATCATGTGATGATGATTGTGTAGTTAAGTTTACTAAAGTAGATTTTACTATTATTAAAAATGGCAAAACACTAGCTAAAGGTCATAGGAGAAATGGATTATATACATGCAAATTGGGAGATAACTCCAAACACCAAATTGGTCTTAAATCTGTGGTGGATAACTTAACGCTTTGGCATAGGAGGTTATGTCACGCCAATATGAGGTTAGTTCAAAACTAAGCTTTCAACGAGCAAGTAAGGAACCTACCAAAGTTAAGTTTTGAAAGACACTTTTGTGATACACATGGTCTAGGGAGTCAAGGTAATGCAAACAATAGGACTAGGAATGAAGTGCCAATTACTAGGGTTTTAGAGTTGTTACACTTAGTTTTGTTTGGTCCATCTCCAATACCAAGTTACGGAGGAAACTTCTACACATTAATCATTGTAGATGATCACTCAAACTACACTTGGGATGTGTTCGTAGAGTCTAAGAATGACGTCTTAGAGAAGTTTAAATATTATGTAAAAAGCTTGAAAACCTACATTTTAAAACCTAAAGATTTGGTTTATATTTTTATTTCACCATTTTGAATATAACCTAAGTTTGAATAATAAGTCTTTAACATTAAAACCTTAGGTTATAATTATTTGTGTATTATAAATACATAACATAAGGTATTTTAAAAATAATAATACTAATCAATATATATATATATATATATATATATATATAGTTAGGATCAAATAAGAAGTTTTCTTAAAATAAGAAGGATAAGAAGTAACTATAACTGCATATTCGAGATGCACTGACTTAAATTAGATGCATCTCTATAATCTTAGATGCATTATAACGCATCATAATGTGTTTTCTAGCTTTTAATCAGATGCATATATGTATATTAGATGCATTTCATTTTTTCTCTTGATTTTTATTCCTCTGCATATGCCAAAATCATGTAAATCAATTTGCATCATCTACGCATCAAATTAATGTTTAAAACTCAAAATGGTGCATCTAAATAAATAAAAATGCATCTAATGCAAGTCGTTGTATCTTAAATGTGTGGTTTTAGTCACTTCTCACCACTTTTTATTTTAATTTACTTCTCACTGGATCCCTACTATATATATATACATATACATATACATATACATATACATATATATATACATATTAAGATTCAAACACCTACCCACATAACGAGCCTAAATTTACACACACCAAACCAACATCCAATCTTTAAAATATTACCATACAACAAATACGCATAAACCTCACCAACCAAACAAATCTAAACCATTTATTTTGAACCTATTTTATATCAAAGGGTTGAGATTCACCCAGACAATTTTCAACCATTATACAACCTCACAAAAAACTAACACTTCTCACCTCTTTTGTTTCATATCTCACCCTCTCTCTATCTAAACTGAAACCCTCTATCTCTACCCATTTTCGTTACCATAACGACCATTATTGCGGTCGTCTGCTAAAATCGCCACCCTTTCTCGGCTGTTAGGTGATTTCAGTTGGCTAGGTGGTTTTTTTACTAGTTATGTGAATGAATTGTTGGTGGATTTAATGGTTTTCAAAGTTTTTGTTGGTTGTTAATGTTGCTTTGAGAAAAAATAGAACTGATTTCAAGACTTGGCGATTTTAGTAGACTCAATGGTTTTGTTAAATCTTTGTTAAAAGATTATGAGATGTGTTTGTTGCATGTGTGAGATTTAAGATCTCATAATAATTGCATGTTTTAATGGTCACATGATTTAGGTTGTTCGTGTATGAGATATATATGGTGATGATATCACAGATCTTGAAAGTAGTGACTTTAAAATGGTGCTGGTTGAGGATGAATGCGACTATATGCCGACACTGCTGCCAGACACCGCTACCACTATCCATCTAAATCAGCCACCAAAACCACCAGTGTTTCAAAATCCGGCGGTGTTTGAGTTCTGGTAGATTCGTTGTAATTTAGTGGTTTTGGTGGTTTTTGGTTTTGGTGGTGTTTTCAATGGCATTTTAGTTGTATCCAATGGGCGTGCAAGTGTTGGTTTCTGGTTCGGGTGGTTTTGGTTTGTCTAGATCTGATAGAACGTTGCCACATCTGTCTAGATCTGATATTTGTTTTTGGTGGTGTTTGTTTGAGGCTGTTTCAAAGTAAATCTAATAGATCTACTACCACCGTTATTTTTTGCTTCTTTTACATATTTAGGAAACTAAGGTCTTCACTATTTTTAAATGTGAAAAGGCTGATGAAAGTTGTATTAGTAGTGATGGTCTTGCGATGTTCGGACCTGGCGTGTGTTTAGATCTTTACAAGGTATCCGATGAGGGTATTGATCTAATGCAGTTAACATTACGCATTTTTCATAGTTATTTTCCGATCTAAGGCTCCTGGACGAGATCTTTATAGATCTTTGATATGTTATAAGATCTGATGGTTCTTGGTATTTAGCTAAGTTTCCCTGTTTTGGCACTTTTTTAACTCTTATAGATCTTTCAAGTTGTTTGGTATTTTGGGGCTCATTTGTCAGTTATGGGGCATGTTTGATTCTCGATTTTGGTTGTTTTGTGTTTTTGATGGTTTTGACAAGAAAACCAAATATCTTACGAGGCAATGATGACCAATCTTAACATGAAGTTATTTTGGTTTTGGTGGTTCTTCATATCTGCTAAGTGCACAAGTTTGATGGTTTTTTAGAGTTGGTGTTGATGTTTTTTTAACGAGGGTGTGTTTGATGGTTTAACGATAAGGTTTTATGCATTTTGTTTCATGACATTGCGTAAATATGTAAAGATTTATATATATATATATATATATATATATATATATATATATCTTGATGTTCGAGTGGTAGTACTTTGGAATTGGTTGTTACACAAACTGTTAGTAAACCGGAAGGATGGTTAAGTGTGAGATATCTCTACTTGGCAACCTCGGTTATTGCAGCCATTACATACACTTAGTAGCTGTTTTGTGATTTTTGAAGTTTGGTGCTGGTGTTTTTTTGTTACCAGTTGTGTTGTTTGGTCGTTTTGAGATTGGGTGGTTATGATGTGTTTTATACTTTTAAAAATCCATAGCATGACCTTGCGATTTAGCCGGAATCTGTTGCGGGTAGTGACACTGAAATGTGGTGGTTTGTTTAAAAATGATGCTATCCGAGTTTGTTGTGTTTGGTTATGATGAACATGGCTATGATGATTTGATGAGGTGTAACTTGGCGGGGCAATAAACAGAGTTATTTTTTACAACGCAACCAGTTTTTTTGTAGCCAAGAACAATATCTGAGCCAAATTCTAGAATTGAAAATTTACACTTTTTGAAAATTTGACATCTAAAACCATTATGTTGTGGAAATTTTTGAAAAATTCAAATTTTTTTGTGCAAGGTAACTTGGAAGTAAAGGTTGTGTGCGTGTGTTTCTGTTTCAAAAAGTAGAAATTATGAAAGTTATTAAAAAAGTAGATGTACTTTGGGTGCAAGAAGTTGTAAAATTCTTGTAACGAGTATAATACTGAAATGTCTCTTGCATAAATAGGCATCTTAAACGAAAGTATGGGGTATTTTGTTTCGGTCATAGCAATTAGAGTAAATTGCAAAAATGGTCATTTTAGTTTGGTCAAATTACAGATTTGGTCCGCCGAATTACGAAATTGCAAAAAACGTCCTTATTTTGAAGGTTTGGTTCCACTTTTGGTCCTTGGTCGAATTTTGGCCGATTGAAATGACAAATACCCTCTGCAATATGGCCAAACCACAAGGACCATTTTTGCAATTCTCTCTTTTCTATTATTATTATTATGGTCCTTGTGGTTTGGCCATATTTATTAGTATATCATTTAAATTTTAAACATTACCAATTGGGAAGTATACTTTGAAAAATGTACCACCCTACGTTGTATTTATATTGCTTTTACGATTAGTAACAAATAATATGAGACCTTAAGCATCGACTAGCATCAATAATTTTCGTCACTACTAAATAAATTACCACTTGTCGTTGAATGACTGATTTGCTTGATGGTCGCTAGATTTGTTTGTCAAAAAACAAAAATTGACAAACACACATGTACGCATACTCTAATGACAATAGCCATATTAAGAAAATGACGGATAAACAAATACTAAAGACACACACATATTAAGACTACACTATTTTTATCTTAGAAACTAAAATCACCTCTTCCTTATGCGTGAATACTCTGCTATTAGATCCAACGCTTGAATTTATTATTATTACAATCTTAACTGACTATCGCCTTTTAAATTGCGCCATAGAAAAAAACGCTCACACACGTATCGACCATACCACATTTTTTTAGCAAGCTATACATTATCGCCGCTAGACAACCATGCCATAAAAAAGGTTTGTCTAAACAAAATTATTCGTTGGAATTTTTTCAAAAACAAGGCATAGCTGCCGCTAGGCGTGGGTACTCGGCTAGTCTTGGTGAATGGTGCTATTTAGTAATACCCAATTGCTAATTCCGCTATGCAATCCAAAGTTGTTTGGTTGGGGGTGTTACAGAATATTCTTCAATCAATCCAAGTACATCAAGGAGATGTTAAAGAAGTTCGAGTTAAAAGATTCCAAACCAACCAAGACACCAATATCAACGGAGATCAAGCTCACTATGGACGATGAAGCCGACTCCGTGGATAGCTCTAAATATCGAGGTATGATTGGTAGTTTACTTTACTTAACCGCAAGTAGGCCTGATATTATGTTTAGTGTTTGCTTATGTGCTCGTTTCCAAGAAAATCCTACGACTACCCACATTGAAGCCGTTAAGCGTATATTTAGGTATATTAGAGGAACTACACATTTAGGTTTATGGTATCCGAAAGGAACTAGAGTAAAAACTATAGTTTATGCCGACTCCGACCATGCGGGCGATTACGTTGATCGTAAAAGCACTAGTGGCGTTTGTACGTTCATGGGATGTTGTTCGACATCTTGGTTCGCTAAGAAACAAACGGTCCTTGCTATCTCCACGACCGAAGCCGAATACGTCTTCACCAGGAAGGCATATCAACAAGCACTATGGATGAAACAAGCTCTCATCGACTACGACATACGCCTCGACGACGTTCTGATTATGTACGGCAATAAAGGCGCTATCGACTTAAGTAAAAAACCCCGTACAACACTCTAGAACTAAACATATAGAAATCCGTCACCACTTTCTTCGCGATGCCAAAAGGGCAACATTTCTATCGAGAAAGTTGCATCCGAAGATAATATAGCCAATATATTTACTAAGCCTTTAAAACGTGAAGTATTTAATTATTTAAGATTAGAATTAGGAATAATGGAACTTATCATGGATAGTGATCCTCCATCATCTCAAAAATAATCTTAAACAAAAATCTAATGAAACAATTAATCATTATTCAAAGGATGTTAATTCTCATTACAAGTTCCAATTACAAAACCTCCGACCATGAACATAATCGAGATTATAATTTTACTAGATAAAGAAAATATCATTAAAATGACCATAGATATTTCCAAAGTCTACATGTATGGTTAATACATGAAATTACGAAATCGATTGAAAAAGACAAAAATAATAATCATCGAATTGCAACTCACACTTGTGTTGACGATGCTTTGTTAAGTCTAAATGCCTGTGTTATTAGCAATGGTCAAATTTTTGCTAAAAGTTAACACACTCCTAGTAGGATCGACTATGTTGAAATTCCATCGGGAAATTCACGACAAGTTACACGGTTCGCTCAAAACTTGAACGTCGACTCCGAAAATTGTATCACATACTCCTAATAGTATATATAACACACTTCATTTGCCAAAAACACAACACCTAGTCTCAATTCGGTTAAAAACCAATTCTGTCATTTTTTTCGAGTGTCTACGACCTACGGATCCACAAGATGGTAGATGCGTCCCCATTTGGTGGATCCGTACACCAACAGGGTTACCCTACATTTAAATTGTTGGACCACTTGCCTTCTCCTCCAATAACACACCCCCACCTACTTCTCATATCACCCAAGATTGATCATTCCCGCCAACATCATTTCAAGCCATAATTAACATAGACCCATACATATCAAGACATCTACAATCACAATTGTAAGTTTTTTCCTTTCTAAATCTTTATTTTAAAACACTTATTTTTCTTTCCATAAAAGGAAAAAAAGTTTGAAATAATAGATTAAAATATTTTCCAAAAACAATCAACGTAATTATTTATGTCTAAGTTAATACAAATCAAAAATGATTATTCCCTCATGAATTAACACTCAAGATTTGCAATTGATGTATTATTTTGATTCATTCGATTTGAGAGATAGAGCAAAAAGGAGATATGCGATTAACTACGTCATGAGTTAAAAACACACATCTCTACATAACATATGTAAAATAACTCATTTTGGACATATTTTTCTATATTTTAATTATATCTTTATAAATTTACTAGGTTCAATTATGCTTGGAATGATGAAACCCGACTACAAAAGAACCAAAGCCTACATACCAAAAATCCAACACCAAAAGTCTACTCCAAATAATGTTAAAAGTTCTTTTAAAAACCTTAGAAATCACTTCATTCATGAAGGAAGAAACATTGAATCCTCCTTCACCTTTGGCAACGACATCGTTGATCAATTCAAATCCATTCAATTCGATTGTCTCCTCACACTAAACAGTCATATTTGTCCTCGTTTTGTCAACGAATTCTATCGCAAATTCCAACTGATCCGTAATGTGTGTGATATGTCTTTTTCGATTGGCTTCACCATTCGAGACAAGGATTTCATAATGACACTTGAAAAATTCAGTCAAGTCCCACAAATTCCATATAAAGGAACATGTGTCTTCTCAAAGGAATGTTCATTAAAACTTCTGAACACTACTCATGAAAAACATGTCCCTTATAAAACTAACCTTCCAAACATAAAAGATGTTGTTCAAAACATTTGCATTCCATCAAGTCATCAAAATTACTCAAACCCTACTATTATCCTCCGAGATAATCTTCCTCCTAACATCAAGGATTGGGAACTCATTATTCATAAGAATGTCATTTGTGTTGACACTCACAAAAGCTCCTTAGATGCATGCTCTGCCATCATGCTCTACAATGTCAAAAACTCTCAAGGCTTTAACCTTGCCTACTTCATCGCTCATAAAATTAAAAGTGTTAAAAATCGGGTCGATTATCCTCTTCCATATGGTTTACTAATTACCCGTCTATATCGATTCGTTCTTGCTAAACATCCAAAACTCTTTCGTCCTCACCATACACTACAATTCGTCATGCACTATCGAATGATGAGTTTTATCAATAGGGAAAATAAGAAAAAGAGGAATGAGATTGAAGAAGTCAAGCTTGACATACCTAACTCACCATCATCGGTCGAGAGCTCAAACCAATCATCTCCTTTGCTAGGATATCGGTCACATGTGGATCAATTTTAAATTGTTAGGAGTAATTCATTTTCTAGGAATCATGGATTGCTATTTTAGGATAATATTACGCTATTGAATGCTGTAGTATCTTTGTGTTTAACTATGCTATTTTGGAAAACTGTATGCGTATGACTGGTATGCATACCTTATTTGCGTTAGATATAAGTTATATTTGTTGGTGGAACAAATCTTTACATACTCTGGTCATATTTGTGGTTCTCGTGGATCTACGGATCTACCAAACCAAGATCTGTGTCAATATGGTGGATCTGTATGAACAGTAGTCTGACGAACCTATCCTATTTCCTTTACCCTCTATTATTTTTTTAAACCTTAGGATAAAATACCTCCTCTATATAATCCAAGAACCTTCATGCCAAAGCATACACTTCATGTCTTTTATAAGACACACTATCACAACCCCATATTCAAAAATCAAATGTCTATCTCCTCAAATGACTCCACACCTACAATCAAAAGGAAAATCATCCAAGAACATCTCTCAAAACTCAAGTCAAATCAAATTGATCCAAATGCTATTCCACCCAAAGTCTTTGAATCAAGACAAGCTCATTTTCACCTCATGACGTGTCAATGTTGTAGTAACTCCCAATGTGAAATTAGATTAATATTACGTGAAATGTGTCTCATGTTTGAGTATATTTAAGAGCACACTCCACAAAATGAAAAACCCTCTCTGCATAACAAATTTGTTTCACTCTAATTCTCAAACACCATCACAACCTTCTCATTCTACTCACATATGTAGATGTCCTGTACCAACAAAGTGACCTATCTCCTACGCTTACAAGTTGGTCTGTTCAATGTTATTTGCTACATACATCGACAATACTCACCTTGGGATCTATCCATTCAATAACTCACACATACGCTTTCAGATAATTAAATCCAGACTATTGCTGGTACTTAAACACCGTTGGATTATATGGAAGACAACATTATATCCTAAGATTTAGGATTTTTAGTTGTTTTCTTTTATTTTATAGTTTAAATTTATTGTCTAATGGGCTTCTACGCCAAATTTAATGTTTTTTCCACTATATAATGGATTTAACATTATTTCTATTGTTGTGTTAATAATGGTTGTTTGTTGCTTAAATATATATGTGTGTGCTACCATGTAATTAGCATTTTTCGAATACTTGCTTGGTCTACCTTAGAACTTTGTTTTATAGCACATAAACAATTCATTTGATGATTCCTTGGTGCTCTTACGCGGAGGCGGAGGCATTACATCAATGGGGAGACAACTTGCAATATAAGGTAGTGCTTTAGTTCCTTTACTTTTGCATTCGTAAAACAAGACTTACAAGGGACGCCTTCTACAAAACACTTTATGCTTCGACATAAAAAAGGGGGAGAAGAGAAAGTAATAATACATAATAAATATCTTATTTAGTAACTTTTAACATAAGCATGAGTTATATTTTGTTCATCATCAAAAAGGGGGAGATTGTTGCTCTCGTACAAATATTCGCGGCCACAAATATGATATTTATTATTTAATGATCTTTCATGTTTGTGATAATAATCCAAATATAATGTCTTAATAACGTGTAAAGTTTACGTAAACAAGTTATTTAGTCGAAAGTTTACTTGATGATGACAAATCACTTAAGGTATTGTTGGGAATTGAAGGCTTCTGAAGTTACTACTGTTAGTTTTGGAAGTTAATATTGCTGGTTCAAGATTGTGCTGCTGTTGAAGTTTAAAGAAAATATGCTAAGTTATTAGTACTGCTAGCTATAATAGTTAGTGCCGCTAGTACATTATTAGTACTGCCAGTATAGTTAGTACTGTTAGTTAATACTTAGTGATGTTAGTCTTGTATAGTTAGTACTGCTATTATGATATGCATGAGTTAAATTAGAAACATATATCAGTCATTCATAGTTTTTTATAGCTTCAAGGTTGTAAACCCTAACACTGTCAAAGAGTGTTCGTATTAATATATTGTAGCTTATTGTTTTGGTTATATTTCTGTGTGTTAAACATTCATTACTGTTGTTCTTCTTAGTGGGTTTTGTACGAGGTAATTTCTTCATAATGAAGAAGATACGAGGGTTTTGTATGTTTCAGACAGACAAGTGTTGCGCACTTTACAGGAAGTGCGACATACTTTTTGAGTTTTTTTGAATTTTTCCAGAAAAACCAGCGTACTTGTAAACAAGTGCGCCGTACTTTTTAGTTTTTCAGTTACAAAATTTATGAGTCTTTTTATTTTCAGAATTTTAAGCATTGCACATTTATTATTCTTATTAAATAACATATAATTGACATAACTGAGCAGATTAAATACATCATTTATCACATAATCATTTAATGGATCATAAAATTTTTATTTAATATTTATAAGATTTATATAGCTATTTCTATTTCAAGAAGCAAAAACAAGTGAGTAAACAAAACTAACATATTAACAATTACTGAGTTAAGCATGTATAATATAAAGACATATTTTTTTGATTTTTTCATTTTAATACACAATTTAAACAAAAACAATAATCCAACAAATAAGCACATAAGGAATGCAATCCACATATTTTTAGAGTTGAAATTACAATTTTGAAAGGGTTTGTTTTTGAGTTTTGGTTTAGAACAGACTTTGTTGGTGAAAATTTTACAGGAAGTGCAGCGTACTTCGTTAGAAGTGTGGCGTAATTTCTGTAAGAAAAACAATTTTTGGTCAGTTTGTGATGACATCAAATAACGTCACTTTTATAGCATCATTTATCCCATGAAAATAAACCATTTTATATAGTTATTGCAAAGAATTGTTACTTAATCGTTTGTATTTGAGAATTGCAGTAATTATGGAGTTCTTAGTGAAAGTTAACTAAAAGGCACGCATTCTGGAGCTTAAACAAAGGTATTTGAAAATTACTGTTCTGATAACCAATACGCCGTATCCATCAAGAGAGATACAGTGTATCTGTGCCCGCACTTCACTAAAGACCATGAAGGAAACAAGATCAATACGCCGTATCCAGAGAATCCTATACGCCATATTTAAGTTATAGAATGTGAAGTTTCTGGAAGATATCGAACGTGGTCCCTACTCCAAAAAACCCTTAATACGCCATATCGACCTTTTTCCAGACCTTATAAATGCAAAACTCAAAAACAAGTTTTATGTGTGCTAAATCATATTTTCGATACCTAAACCATAAAAGTCGATTTTTAGAGGAGAAGAAGAGTAGAAGAAATCAATTCTATAGGAAACAACTTGTAATCTTCGATACTCTTGTAATCGTTCAGTTTTTGGTATCATTCATTAACTCGGTTAGTTTACCTTCGCTAAATTATTACTCTTGTATTGATTATGACGTTTGAAGGCTAATACCTTCGGGTATTAGCCATTATTATGAAGATCTGAGTTTTTGGTTTGTTTATCTCGATTGCTTAATTTATCGTTGATTGCTTATTTATGTTTATTAATTTATACTTGTTTACGTGCTTTTGTATGCGACCTATCATTCAACTAGATCTAGTGATACAGACCAAGTAATCTAGATGACGGGATGGCTCTCTATATAGTTATTTATACATCTAGACCAATAGGATCACAAATAATGACCTATATTTGCCTTTAGATTGTGAGCTTAGTTGGACCGGCAGGTGACCCTTGGGATCAACGAGTACGTTCTCGATTAATTGGTAAAGACATGGTTAGTGGACTACTAGTGTATAAATTGCCATTAAGCAGTAAGTGGGTAAAGTCTCTATGAGCTAGGGTTTAACAAGATCACCATTGCTTTAATCCCTAAGATAGATTATAATCAGCAAATAAGGATGCTTTATGCGGATACGTTTAATTGTGACAGAATTCTTCGTATCTAGGTCTTAGGAAGAAGTAACGCCTAAGTCTTAAGAATGATATGCCGCCTCGAGATAAGTAATCATTGCACTAAATAAACAAACCAACGTTCTAATTGGATTAATCATGGCTAATACAGTTTTCTTATATTTGGCTAGACCGCTCTTTTATCTTCTGTTAATTTACTTGCGTGTGTTATTGTGTCTTAAGTTGATTTAAGTCACCACAAAACCCGTGCCAGTCTCTCAGGCTGAAAACCCCCTTATCCGTTAGATTTAGGATTAACATAGGTTTAGCATAGGTTTAACATAGAATAGAATTAACTTACTTTAGATAACCAAAGTATTAATAAATTGAAAGATTGTTTCTCGCTCTTAGTGATCGACACCATACTTACCACGAAACTACCATCGATCGGGTACACTACCCGTTAAAGTGTTGTTTTTGGTTAAGTCGGCAAAATATAAATTTAAAACTTGAAATCATAAAATTAACACCACACAACGACACATCAAGTTTTTAGCGCCGTTGCCGGGGAGTGAAAATTTAATCTTGATTTTTATTTGATATTTTAGTTTTTAGCATTAGATTAGATCTAACCCTTAGGATTAGTGTATAATTTTGTATATTTTATATAATTGTCTTTAATTGTTTGCTTAGTCTAGTTGTTTGTGTGTTTAGTTGTTTTCTCTAATACACTATTATGGTCGATAACTCGATACGGTGTATCCACTTCCATTGGATACGACATATCCAACTTTCTACCCCAATACAGCGTATTCGTTCAAAAGATTAATACGGCATATTCAGTTCCATTGAATACGGCGTATTGATTATCTGATTCAGTAACAAATTTGGTTCTTCGCATTTAATTTATGTATATCTATGTTTTCTTTCTCCTGAGCCCATCCTACTGATTCTTTATCCCTTGTTTCAGGTAGTGCATGACAATAAGTTCAACTAAGGTACTATTTACACCTTTCAAAGATCCGGAACAAGAATTTCGATCATCTAGGAAGCACTTCAAGACGCTAAGTCTTGACGAATTAAGATCGCCTGATTTCGATATATTTTTTGACCAAGAAGAATATTCGGATAAAGAAGTTGCGGAAACAATGGCGGAAACTATGAAATAATACACGAGGAAAACTCGAGCCGACTCTGGATCAGGAATTGCTAGGCCTAAGATCGAGGACAAGGATAATTTTAAACTATAAGGCCAATTTCTCAAGGAACTACGTACCAACACTTTTAGCGGTTCGGATCATAAAGATGCGAACGAACATATTAAGAAAGTTCTTGAGACCGTGGATTTATTCCACATCCCTAATATAAGTATAGACCAAGTGATGCTTAGAGCCTTCCCTATGTCCTTAACTGGAGCTGCAAGTCATTGGCTAAGAAAAAAACCATCTGGTTCGATTACAATTTGGGAAGATCTGAAGACAAAGTTTCTAAGCAAATATTGCCCACCTGCTCGTACTGCAAAGAAAATGGAGGATATCAACAACTTTCAGCAAGAACCAAATGAAAACCTCTATCAAGCTTGGGAGCGATTTAAAGAACTCTTGATGAAGTGTCCTCAATACTATTTAACAGAGATGCAGGAGGTAGTCTTGTTCTATAATGGATTGGATGTTCCAACTAGACAAATTCTTGATTCAAGAGGAGCTATACCATCGAAGACTGCTACTGATGCGAAAGTAGCCATCCAAGAAATGGCTGAATACTCTCAAAAATGTCACAACAGAATACCTAGGACCAGAAGTACTAAAACTTCTGACGGATTAGCAGCCATACAAGCACAACTCAACAATCTTGGAAGAGAAATCAAGAAAGTGAAATGAAAGTTAAGTTGCTAGTAGATGTGAACATTTTTAAAGGTCCCTACTACACTAAAGATTTCCCGATCAAGGAAGAAGGGAAAACCCTCGAAGAAGCTTACTACACTCAATTTGATGCACCTTTTCAAGGAGGTGCATCTGGAGCAACTACTCCGGGATTCTACCAAAGGAACAATGAAAGCCCTTCGTACCAATAACGAAGGCAATCTATGGAAGAAACCCTAAGCAAATTTATGGGGGAATCGGCAAAAAGACAAGAGGAGAACTACAATTTGATCAAAGAGATCTGAGCTTCAACGGATGCTGCCATAAGGAACCAAGGAGCATCAATCAAAACTTTGGAGATTCAAATCGAGCAAATGAGCAAGGTACTACAGGAAAGAGGATTTAGAAGTTTACCGAGCTCCACTGAAACAAGCCCGAGAGACCATGTCAAGTCGATCTCGACTACTATTGAAACTGATGCAAGCTCGGTACGCCGTATTGGATCATCCCAATACGCTGTATCCACTGGACAGAACAGTACACTGATGTACAATGGAAGACAAACGACAATCCCATTTCTAAGTCGTTTGAATGATTGCTACTGTGAAGATAAGAAGGGATCGTATGAACCACAATTTTTGGAAGCTTACTCTGAAGCTTCACATATCGATAAATCCATAGCCCGAAAGGAGAAAGACCCAGGGAGTTTCACTTTACCTTGCTATATTAATAATGTTTGCTTTAATAATGCCCTTGCTGACTTAGGAGATAGCGTAAGTGATGCGGTCGTCATTAGACTTCTACACGAAGTTTTTACAACTTCCCAGAGCAAGCACCTAATCGTTGTTGTAATTAGTATAGGCAAGACTCGTGATTGTTTATCGTTCACTTGAGGAATAGGTTGGGAAGGCTTGATCACGGTCTAACAGAATTCTAAGGGTTGAGGGAAGATTCTTTTTGTGTTGCAAATATTGCCCACCTGCTCGTACTGCAAAGAAAATGGAGGATATCAACAACTTTCAGCAAGAACCAAATGAAAACCTCTATCAAGCTTGGGAGCGATTTAAAGAACTCTTGATGAAGTGTCCTCAATACTATTTAACAGAGATGCAGGAGGTAGTCTTGTTCTATAATGGATTGGATGTTCCAACTAGACAAATTCTTGATTCAAGAGGAGCCATACCATCGAAGACTGCTGCTGATGCGAAAGTAGCCATCTAAGAAATGGCTGAATACTCTCAAAAATGGTACAATAGAACATCTAGGACCATAAGTACTGAGACTTTTGACGGATTAGCAGCCATACAAGCACAACTCAACAATCTTGGAAGAGAAATAAAGAAAGTGAATGAAAAAGCTTATGCTACTCAAGTAGGATGTGAACAATGTAAAGGTCCCCACTACACCAAAGATTGCCCACTCAATAAAGAAGGGAAAACCCTCAAAGAAGTTTACTACACTCAATTTGGTGTACCTTTTCAAGGAAGGGGATATAGAGAAACTGCTCCGGGATTCTACCAAAGGAACAATGCAAACCCTTTATACCAAGAACGAAGGCAATCTATGGAAGAAACCCTAAGCAAATTTATGGGGGAATCAGCAAAAAGACATGAGGAGAACTCCAATTTTATCAAAGAGATCCGAGCTTTAACGGATGCTGCCATAAGGAACCAAGGAGCATCCATTAAAACTTTAGAGATCCAAATTGGGCAAATAAGCAAGGTACTACAGGAAAGAGGATTTGAAAGTTTACCGAGCTCCACTAAAACTAACCCGAGAGACCATGTCAAGTCGATCTCGACTACTGTTAAAGCTGAAGCAAGCTCGATACGCCGTATTGGATCACACCAATACGCCGTATCCATTAGACAGTATAGTACACTGATGTACGGGATAAGACAAACGACAATTCTGTTTCCAAGCCGTTTGAATAATTACTAATGTGAAGAAGAGAAGGGGAAGTATGGACCACAATTCATGGAAGCTAACTCATATGGAGCTTAACATATTGACAATACCATACCCTGAAAGGAGAAAGACCGAGGGAGTTTCACTCTACCTTGCTATATTAATAATGTTTGCTTTGATAATGCCCTTACTAACTTGGGAGCTAGCATAAGTGTCAAGCCTCTCTCGACCTACCTTAACTTAGGCTTAGGCGAATGAGCTCACACTAAGTTGACAGTTGAATTAACAGACAGGACCGTGAAATATCCAAAAGGAATTGCTGAAAACGTGCTAGTAGGGATTGGTAAATTTGTTTTTTTCGTACATTTTATAATTCTTGATATGCCCGAGGATATCAAAGTTCCCTTGATCCTCGGAAGACCATTTTTGTCTACCGCCCATATTGATGTTTTCAAAAGGAAGATTACTTTGAGGGTTGGGGAAGAGAAAATAATTTTCAAAAGTGTTAAACCTGCTAGTAGTTTAATTAAGAGGGTCTACATGCTAAGCTTAAGAGAAAGAATGGAACTTGATTTAGAAGCTAGGCTAATGGGAGAGACTTTGGTGTTAAATAGATCATTAGACCCTTTATTTGGAGATTACATAGAACTAAACGATCTTAATGTACCATTAGAGCTTAGGAGAGATCAAGTTGATGATTTAATGCCCACCATTGAGGAAGGTGAGGTAGTTGAGGAATTTAGAGCTAGGAATGATGCTAGAATGGTTAGCAAAATTTTTGGATATCCTAGTGATTGCGACCACGATAAGAAGATCCGTATTGATTGTGCCCACAACTTGAAGTTTTCTTGCATGATAGGTTTTGAATTTTTACACGCTAATTTTTTCCCTATCTTGTACGTAAATGTGATGTCCAAAAAGTTTTATAATTCTATAAGGAAGGACAAATTGGAATACAAGGGAAACAATGTAGTTGGAGCCTTAATGAACATACCTATCTTTGTTGGAACTTTTTCTATCTTAACAGATTTTGCAGTTTTAGAAGATATGGATGCTTATCGTGATGAAGGAATGGGCGATGTTATTTTTGGCGAACCGTTTTTAAGAGAAGTTGGGATTAATGCAAAACGGTTTGAAGGAATGATTACCATTTACAATGGTAATGAAGAAGTTACTTACCAAATGGTGCGGTCACATCCGAGGTTTAAACGCCACACTAATGAACAATGCAACAAGATCCCGCCATTACTAAAGGTGAGTGAAGAAGATAAGATGAATGGGATCTCGCACTCGTACCAAAAGCTCAAGAGTTTCTACAAGGGGGTCTTGAACTTAGGACCCGAGTATGTCTGAGATGCGAAGATGGAAGAATGGCTCACACGCGGGCACATAAGCGTACATGAAACAGAATAAAGAAAGCTGGAAGGAAAAAGTCTAACTTAAAGACTTAGCTATAAACAAAAGTGCTTCCCGTGAGACAACCCAGATTGTTATTTATTTTTATCGAGTCTGTCTTCCCAGACATCAATACGGCGTATCCGCTCCATACCATACGGCGTATTGAATGTTTGAACGTTATCAGTCCTTTATTTTTATGCACTTTAAACATTATTGTCAGTTCTGTCAATACGGCGTATTCATGTACATGATACGGTGTATTCAACAGACTGACTCGTATTTAGATACTTTTTACAGGTTCCTAAATACGGCGTATTCCAGTTAATGGATACGGCGTATTGGTTTCCTGTACAGTTTATTTAGCTTATTTAATTAACCGTAGATACCTGAGATAGGATTTTGCATGTTTTCCTATATTTTGCATAGGACCTCGTTGAAAAGAAATCAACAATGTTGGTGAAGTATCTACAATCTGGAAATTTGGAAGTGTTGGAGTCTTGAAACTTCAAGACGGCTGTTCAACACCAAACTTGCTCATAAACTCAACTTGGAGAATCTACCGAGCAAAATATCAAGGGAGTTTCTCATTCTAATTTCTTTTAATTCCTGATTTTTAATGTTTTATCTATACAACGAGGACGTTGTATAATTCAAGTGGGGGTATGGGAATTAGAATGTATACTTGTCCTATTTTTCACATAAAATGCTTAAAACTATGCTCAATTTTTTATTTTCAAGCATACTTTTGGGAAATTACTTGTTACATAACCTGCACACAACAACCCTTATTAGATATTGTGAGGATTTAATCTTATTCGTTTCCAAATATTTACCCAAATCCCACAAAATATGAGTGTTTATAGACTATAGAACTTGGCTTGATATATTTATTCGAGACCACAATAATGAGTACTATGGATTTAGATGGAGTAATTTGTTTAAATTGGTAAATTTATAAGATTACACCCAAAAAGCCTTTATATGTTGTTTTGTTAACTAACTACACTGGTTAGTTAAATCCCCGTATAAACCCTTTGTTTACTCTCACTATAAGAGTAAGACACCCCTAGAAAAATCAATAGATCAAATCCTTTAGGAATTACACCAACTATTTATTTCGTTACACCTTTACACCTTAGCCTATCATGTTAGATTAAATTCATTTATCAGTTGCTAGTTGCTTAAAGTGTAAAGTATGTATTTCCCGAGTCTTGTGTCAATTTTCTATCTTTGGTACGGTTAGGAAGAAATTTGCACATTGCAAATGAGAATGTATAAAGTAGTCAAAACTCATGTATTTTTACTACCATCATAATTATTGGTATGTCTAAAGAATGGAGAATTATCAAAGGAGTTATCCGGATTTATTATGATCGTGAAGATGGTGAAATCACATCGAGTTTCGTAGTATAGTATAGTGAAAAAATGAAAAAAATAGAAAAATCACAACAAAAAAGAGGAGGAAAGTTTGAAGATAATCATTTCGCAAGAGCATATACCAAAGGAATTATATGAAGGATCGATTATTCGTTGATACGTCCATAATTCAATGATGTAAAGTTTTGTATAAAGTGGTAGATATCGCCACTTGTCTTGTAAAAGTATATAAAGTATGGGATGATTGGGAAGTTGTCCGTTACAGGAACGCCAACTCAGGTTGTTGTTTTTGATCTATGATCAAGACGCGTGTAAATACTTGTGTCTTTTTCATGGTAACGGTCGAGAAAAAAAGTGTCTATAAACTTATATCTTAGACTTAATCTATTTGTTTCGTAATTTTTATTTAACAATAATTTATTTCCCTTTCCTAATCATTAACCATGGGTTTTACGCGAATGAGGATGTGTTCAAGCATGCATGTCTATTCCGTCATTACGGCCATGTATGCATGTCTCAGCTGCCTTGTTGGTTTATTACTATTGGTGAAAGTTAGCAGATCCCTACCCTATATCATTCTTCATCCTAACCCTTGGTTAAACTCGAATGAGGATGTGATCGAACATACATGTCTATTCTGTCATTACGGCCATGTATGTGTGCTTTAGCTGCCTTGTTAGTGTGGTACTTTTGGTGAAAGATTGTAGAATGATCAACCCTAATCCTTATTATTCATTCTACCCTAATCCTTATTATAAAAACCCATTTTACATTTATAAACTTGTTACTCCTTAGTTATAGTGGTGGAGATGTGTATTGTAGGATCCCTAGATCATTCCATGGATGAAAACACAAGATCAATGGCAAAAGAAAGATTAAACTTT